>SJYC01122306.1:21-16853 GCA_006408675.1 Madoqua kirkii | reverse complement strand
GAATTGTAATGAGCTTGCCTTTAATTTATTCTTTGGACATTATGTAGATTTACTAATCACTTAGACTTAAAAAATTTTATAACCTTATGTTAGTGTATAAATGTACCTTCTTTGTTAGTGTATGCTAGTTCATTGGTAGTTTTCTTTTTGTGAAAGCATGGATTATATCTAACAGTAGCATTTTTATTTTTCATTAAGGTTTTTTTTAATGGGTCTCAAATTCTGTGATAGATTTCTGTCGTTTCCAGTAAAAAGTGCTAATTTTAAAAATTAATAACTTAAAACTACCACACCACAGAAAAAATGGTCCACAAAACATTCTCCTTTCTTTCTGAAGGTATTTTTTTTAATGAGTCTTTTTTCTAATTTTTAAAAAATTTTTATTTTTACTTTATTTTACTTTACAATACTGTATTGGTTTTGCCATACATTGACATGAATCCACCATGGGTGTACCTGAGTTCCCAATCCTGAACCCCTCTCCCACCTCCCACCCCATATCATCTCTCTGGATCATCCCCGTGCACCAGCCCCAAGCATCATGTATCCTGTATCGAACACAGACTGGCGATTTGTTTCTTACATGATAGTATACACGTTTCAATGCCATTCTCCCAAATCATCCCACCCTCTCCCTCTCCCTCAGAGTCCAAAATTCCATTCTATACATCTATGTCTCTTTTGCTGTCTCACATAAGGGTTATCATTACCATTCCATATATATGTGTTAGTATACTGTATTGGTGTTTTTCTTTCTGGCTTATTTCACTCTGTATGATCAGCTCCAGTTTCATCCATCTCATTAGAACCGATTCAAATGTCTTCTTTTTAATGGCTGAGTAATACTCCATTGTGTATATGTACCACAGCTTTCTTATCCATTCATCTGCTGATATACATCTAGGTTGTTTCCATGTCTTGCCTATTATAAACAGTGCTGCAATTAACATTGGGGTACATGTGTCTCTTTCAATTCTGTAACCAGTCTTTTACTATTAAACTTAAATGGCCAGTTGAGACAAGTTTTTCTGATGCACTTCTTCCACCACTAGTTAAGACTGGAGTGGCAGGTGTTCAGGATAATGTTCCTTTAGCCTTCAGAGTTTTCTGAGTAGACTTGGTGACCTTGCCAGCTCTAGCTGCCTTCTTGTCCACTGCTTTCATGACACCCTATAGTTACTTCCATTCTGATCACTTGGTTGTTGATCCACATTATGCATCAATGTGTGCTTGATTGGTTCAGTTGAGTCACTCAGTAATGTCCGACTCTTTGAAAGCCCATGGGCTGTGGCATGCCTGGCTTCCCTGTCCATCACTAACTCTCGGAGCTTGCTCAACCTCATGTCCTTCGAGTTGGTGGTGCCATCCAACCATCTCATCCTCTGTCGTCCGCTTCTCCTCCTGCCTCCAGTCTTTTCCAGCATCAGTGTCTTTTCCAGTGAGTCGGTTCTTCACATTGGGTGGCCAAAGTACTGGAGTTTCAGCTTCAGCATCAGTCCTTCAAATGAATATTCAGGACTGATTTCCTTCAGGATTGACTGGTTGGATCTCCTTGCAGTCCAAGGGACTCTCAAGAGTCTTCTCCAACACCACAGTTCAAAAGCATCAATTTTTCAGCACTCAGCTTTCATTCTGGTCCAATTCTCACATCTATACATGACCACTGGAAAAAACATAACATTGACTAGATGGACCACAAGTGGATCTTCATGGGCAAAATAATGTTTCTGTTTTTTAATATGCTGTCTAGATTGGTCATCGCTTTTCTTCCAGGGAGCAAGAGTCTTTTAATTTCATGGCTTCAGTCACCATTTGCAGTGATTTTGGAGCGCAAGAAAATAAAGTCTCTTATGGTTTCCAGTGTTTCTCGATTGATTTGCCATGAAGTGGTGGGACCAGGGGCCATGGTCTTAGTTTTCTGAATGTTGAGTTGTAAGCCAGCTTTTTCATTCTCCTTTTTCACTTTCATCAAGAAGCTCTTTAGTTCCTCTTTGCTTTCTGCAATAAGGGTGGTGTCATCTGCATATCTGAGGTTATTGATATTTCTCTTGGCAATCTTAAGTCCATCAGATTCAATCAGATGCCATCCAGCCATCTCATCCTATGTCATCCACTTTTCCTCCTGCCCTCAGTCCCTCCCAGCATCAGAGTCTTTTCCAATGAGTCAACTCTTCACATGAGGTGGCTAAAGTACTGGAATTTCAGCTTCAGCATCAGTCCTTCAAATGAATATTCAGGACTGATTTCCTTCAGGATTGACTGGTTGGATGTCCTTGCAGTCCAAGGGCCTCTCAAGAGTCTTCTCCAACACCACAGTTCAAAAACATCAATTTTTCGGTGCTCAGCTTTCTTCACAGTCCAACTCTCACATCCACACATGACCACTGGAAAAACCATAGCCTTGACTAGATGGACTTTTGTAGGCAAAGTAATGTCTCTGCTCTTCAACATGCTATCTACGTTGCATAACTTTTCTTCCAAGGAGTAAGCGTCTTTTAATTTCACGGCTGCAATCAACATCTGCAGTGATTTTGGAGCCCCCCAAAATAAAGTCTGACACTGTTTCCACTGTTTCCCCATCTACCTCTAATGAAGTGATGGGACCAGATGCCATGATCTTAGTTTTCTGAATGCTGAGCTTTAAGCCAACTTTTTCACTCCACTTTCACTTTCATCAAGAGGCTTTTTAGCTCCTCTTCACTTTCTGCCATAAGGGTAGTGTCATCTGCATATCTGAAGTTATTGATATTTCTCCCTGCAGTCTTGATTCCAGCTTGTGCTTCTTCCAATCCAGTGTTTCTCATGATGTACTCTGCATATAAGTTAAATAAGCAAGGTGACAATATACAGCCTTGACGTACTCCTTTTTCTATTTGGAACCAGTCTGTTGTTCCATGTGCAGTTCTAACTGTTGCCTCCTGACCTGAATACAGGTTTCTCAACAGGCAGGTTAGGTGGTCTGGTATTCCCATCTCTTTCAGAATTATCCACAGTTTACTCTGATCCACACAGTCAAAGGCTTTGGCATAATCAACAAAGCAGAAATAAATATTTTTCTGTAATTCTCTTGCATTTTCAATGATCCAGTGGATGTTGGCAATTTGATCTCTGGTTCCTCTACCTTTTCTAAAACCAGCTTGAACATCTGGAAGTTCATGGTTCATGCACTGCTGAAGCCTGGCTTGGAGAATTTTAAGCATTACTTTACTAGCATATGAGATGAGTGTAATTGTGTGGTAGTGAGCATTCTTTGGCATTGCCTTTCTTTGGGACTGGAATGAAAACTGACCATTTTTCAGTCCTGTGGCCACTGCTGAGTTTTCCAAATTTGCTGGCATATTGAGTGCAGCACTTTCACAGCATCATATTTCAGGATTTGAAATAGCTCCGCTAGAATTCCCCTCCACTAGCTTTGTTCGTAGTGATGCTTTCTAAGGCCCACTTGACTTCACATTCGAGGATGTCTGGCTCTAGGTGAGTGATTACATCATCGTGATTATCTGGGTTGTGATCTTTTTTGTAGATTTCTTCTGTGTATTCTTGCCACCTCTTCTTAATATCTTCTGCTTCTGTTAGGTCCATACCATTTCTGTCCTTTATTGAGCCCATCTTTCCATGAAATGTTTCCTTGGTGTCTCTACTTTTCTTGAAGAGATCTCTAGTCTTTCCCATTCTGTTGTTTGCCTCTATTTCTTTGCACCTATCCCTGAGGAAGGCTTTCTTATCTCTTCTTGCTATTCTTTGGAACTCTGCATTCATATGCTTTTATCTTTCCTTTTCTTCTTTGCTTTTCACTTCTCTTCTTTTTACAGCTATTTGTAAGGCCTCCCCAGACAGCCATTTTGCTTTTTTGCATTTCTTTTCCATGGGGATGGTCTTAGTCCCTGTCTCCTGTACAATGTCACGAACCTCATTCCATAGTTCATCAGGCACTCTATCTATCAGATCTAGTCCCTTAAATCTATTTCTCACTTCCACTGTATAATCATAAGGGATTTGATTTAGGTCATACCTGAATGGTCTAGTGGTTTTCCCTACTTTCTTCAATTTCAGTCTGAATTTGGCAATAAGGAGTTCATGATCTAAGCCACAGTCAGCTCCCAGTCTTGTTTTTGTTGACTGTATAGAGCTTCTCCATCTTTGGCTGCAAAGAATATAATCAGTCTGGTTTCATTGTCAACCATCTGGTGATGTCCATGTGTAGAGTCTTCTCTTGTGTTGTTGGAAGAAGGTATTTACTCTGACCAGTGCATTTTCTTGGCAAAACTCTATTAGACTTTGCCCTGCTTCATTCCGTATTCCTAGGCCAAATTTTCCTGTTACTCCAGGTGTTTCTTGACTTCCTACTTTTGCATTCCAGTCCCCTATAATGAAAAGAGTATCTTTATTGAGTGTTATTTCTAAAAGGCCTGGTAATTCTTCATAGAACCATTCAACTACAGTTTCTTCATCATTACTGGTTGGGGCATATACTTGGATAACTGTGATATTGAATGGTTTGCCTTGGAAAAGAACAGAGATCATTCTGTCATTTTTGAGATTGTATCCAAGTACTGCATTTCAGACTCTTTTGTTGACCGTGATGGCTACTCCATTTCTTCTGAGGGATTCCTGCCTGAAGTAGTAGACATAATGGTCATCTGAGTTAAATTCACCCATTCCAGTCCATTTTAGTCACTGATTTCTAGAATGTCGACATTCAGCCTTGCCATCTCCTGTTTGACCACTTTCAATTTGCCTTGATCATGGACCTGACATTCCAGGTTCCTAAGCAATACTGCTCTTTACAGCATCAGACCTTGCTTCTATCAGTAGTCACATCCATTGTTTTTGCTTTGTCTCCATCTCTTCATTCTTTCTGGCGTTATTTTTCCACTGATCTCCAGTAGCATACTGGGCACCTAATGACCTGGCTGCTAAGTCATTTCAGTCATGTCTGACTCTGTGCGACCCCATAGACAGCAGCCCACCAGGCTCCCCCGTCATGGGATTTTCCAAGCAAGAGTACTGGAGTGGGTTGCCATTGCCTTCTCCAATGACCTGGGGAGTTCCTCTTTTGGTATTCTATCATTTTGCCTTTTCATACTGTTCATGGGACTCCCAAAGCAAGACTACTGAAGTGGCTTGCCATTCCCTTCTCCAGTGGACCACATTCTGTCAGACCTCTCCACCTTAACCTGCCTGTCTTGGGTGGCCCCATGGGCATGGCTTAGTTTCACTGAATTAGACAAGGCTATGGTCCTAGTGTGATTAGATTGACTAGTTTTCTGTGAGTATGGCTGCTCCAGCAAAGCACAGCTGCTGCTCCTTACCTTGCACGAGGGGTATCTCCTCACCACTGCCCCTCCTGACCTTGAATGTGGAATAGCTCCTCTAGGCCCTCCTGTACCCATGTAGCCACAGCTCCTTGGACGTAGGGTTGCTCCTCTCAGCCATTGCCCCTGGCCTCAGAGAGGGGCTAGCTCCTCCCAGCCACTGCCCCTGACCTAGGATGTGGGGTAGCTCCTTTCTGCCGTTCCTGTGCTGTTGCAGCCTGGCACTTTGGGCCGCTGCCCCTGACCTCAGACGTTGGGTAACTCCTCTTGGCCGCCACCCCTCTGGCATGTGGTCCTCCCAGCTTCTGCCCCTGACCTTGGACGTGGGGTAGCTCCTCTTGGCCACGCTTTTCCCTTATAGCACAGTATCATTTAGAAATACACAAATATTTTACTGTCTTTGGAAAATAGTCTTTCCTCTATTTAAAATTATTTCATATTTAAGCCACTTAGAGGTTTTCCTACACACCAAGCTCAGATACTTTTTATGATAATCTGAATCACCTAAAAGCACTTCTTAGGAATCAAGTATCATTTGTTTTGTTGTTCAGTTGCTCAGTCATGTCCGACTCTGCAGTCTCATGGACTGCAGCATGCCAGGCTTCCCTGTCTTTCACTATCTCCTGGAGTTTGCTGAAACTCATGTCCGTTGAGTCAGTGATGCCATCCAACCAACTCATCCTCTGTCATCCCCTTCTCCTCCTGCCTTCAATCTTTCCCAGCATCAGGGTCTTTTCCAGTGAGTTGGCTCTTTGCATCAGGTAGCCAAAGGACTGGAGCTTCAGCTTCAACATTAGTCCTTCCAATGACTGATCCAACATTATCTGTTCTAGGAAGAATAAAATGTACATGACCATTAATAAATCTAATGGTTCCCTGCCAACCATACATGGAGTTTAATAATGTGGGCTATTGGGCTGTTCTCTAGTACTGATCTGGAGAAGAAAATGGCAACCCACTCCAGTGCTCTTGCCTGGAGAATCCCAGGGTCGGTGGAGCCTGGTGGGTTGCTGTCTCTGGGGTCGCACAGAGTCAGACACGACTGAAGCGACTTAGCAGCAGCAGCAGCTAGGTGACGAGACAAGACCGACACATTATATGACGGTCGTTCGGACCTACCGGAGTAATCTTTCTTGGTCCTTTTGATCACCGTAACCGAGAGCATCTGGTAGTCCAGTCGTAAGAGGTTTACCTCTGACCTGTCCGAACCCTCTGTATCGGAATCTTTCACGACCCGAAGTAGGTGGTGTTGTATTGGGACTCCCTCACACCGGTTCTTATATGGTAGAACCGATGAGAACATAGAAGATTTGTACTATATTAGGATATCAACGACAAATCAGCGATTCGCGTGTCTAACTCTTTGCTACCTCATGACTGTAGCAAGCCAGACTTCCCCATCCTTCACTATCTCTAAGAGTTTGCACAAGTTCATATCCATTGAGTTGGTGATGCTATCTGACCATCTCATCCTGTAGCACTCTTTGAATAGTTATGCCAGAAAGCAACAGTTTTCAGTTTGTGGCCCTGGAGCCCTGAGTTTCTCTAAGATACTTGTCTGGTTCTGAAAAATAATGCTAACATATTATTTCCCTTCTTCACTATTTTGATATTTGCTGTGATGGGTGTTTGATGCCTCAGTACAAATCAAGACCTGGAAAACAGTTGCACTCAAATTGTATAAGTATTGTACTACATTCTTGCTTTCACACACTCAGAGGAAAAAAAATAAGAATGCCCTTTCTGTGGCCATAAAAGTATTAATTTTATTATATCTCAACCCTTGAATACATGACTTCTTAATAACCTGTGAGGACCTGGGAAATACACATAAAGTACTTTGACAATGTACATCAGTAAGATGGTTATCTCGAAGAGAAACTGGCTGAATTGTCTGTGAAACACCACTTTTGCTTAAAAGGAAAATGGCTAGGAAAACTGTGATCAACCAGATTACAGATATTTAGAAGACATTTTCTTTAAAAGGAACCAAGATGAGTCTGTCACTTCAAGGGAAACAACTGACAGTATTTGTCAATGGTAGATTTGAACATTTGAGCAAAAATTAAAATTCTGGAAAACTTCTATGCAACATCCTGTGCTTGAAACCTTCCCAATAATTTAAAGATTTTTCTGTGAGATCAATGATGATATTCACAATGATTATTTTTTGATATTTTATATTGAATTTCATCAGCATTGAAAAGATCTGCATAATTCAGTGAACTGATACTCCAAAAACAATTAATGCATAATCTTATAAAAACCATGCTTCGGGAACAGATCTGTCCAAAGTTTAAGCAGGACTTTGAACAATGGATTTTAATGTAGTAGGGTAAGCAAAGATCATTGCAGCTAATCTTTGTCAAATTACCAAAGAAGAATATTCACAATTACCTGACAAAACTTTTGAAGTCTTTCCTCCTATTCTCTCTACATACGTGTGGAGCCCGATTTTCTTGAAATATTTGACATACTTCCATCAAAACCACACATCACAAGAGCCTGAATGTAGCAGCCAACAAGAGACCAGGCAGCTTTCTATTAAGACAGAGATGACAAAGATTTATAAACATGGAGACCATGAGACCATGTCACTCTCCTCCCCATTTTTTAAAAATTATAGTTATTTTTCATGAAGTATGTTTATTTATATTAACATATAATGGGTCACTATTTTATCTTTATTTTGTTGTTGTTTAGTTGGTAAGTCATGTCTGAATCTTTGTGACCCTATGGACTGTAAGCCTACCAGGCCCCTCTGTTATTGGGATTCTCCGGGCAAGAATACTAGAGTGGTTGACATTTCCTTCTCCAGGGGATCTTCCCAACCCAGGGGTCAATTCCAAGTCTCCTGGCAGATTGTTCACTGCTGAGCCATGGAGAAAGCCTTCATCTTTATAAGTATTAATAAATATTTTAAAATTTAAGCCACACTAAATATTAATACCTAAATAAATCACATAGCCAAAGGCCTTTTGAGGTCCTCCATAATTTATGAGAGTCTCGTGCTCTATGACAGCCTAGAATGATGTGTGTGGGAGGGGGGATGGAAGGAGGTTCCAGAGGGAGGAGATCTCAGTTTGATCCCTGGCTCAAGAAGATCCCCTGGAGACAGGAATGACAATCCATTCCAGTATTCTTGCCTAGAGAATGCCATGGACAGAGGAATCTGGCAGGCTACAGCTCATGGGGTCACAAAGACCCCATGACTTAAAAAATAGCTCATTCACTTTGCCGTATGGCAGAAACCAACACAACTTTGTAAAGCCATTGTCCTCCAGTTTAAAATAAATTGGAAAATAATTTGTGAAATGTGAGACCTCTTACAGTAAGGAATTGGAGGCAGGTCACTCTGGAGTAGAGGGAGAATGATGAGATTGGGGGACACTCAGTCTACAGTGCCTTCTTCTGTCACAGCAGATTGACTGGTGCCTATTTTTCATCTGAAATTCTATATAAAATCCCAATGGAAGACTCCATTCCATATCAATGTATCATTTGGAAATACATTCCTTGGACCAGAGAAATTCAGAGGTAGAAAAAAATGAAATCAGTTCTTCCTTTCACTTGTCATGTCAAGCAAAAAACATGAGACTAATTATTTTACCTGCTTCCTAAGGGTAGTGTGAGCTTTATGTGAGTCAATGTTTGTAACAACTTTGAACATTCTTCTCACTACCAAGTTTATGTAGGTGCCTGTTAAATAAAAAGAAATTAATAAATAGCTGAAAGTGAGGACACATTTGCAGATCATATTGCAAGCAAAAAACTAGGTTGAAGTGACCCTTGATCCCAGAGATTCAGGAATTTTTTCCAACACAGGTTCAGGGAGGACACCTGTAGATTTCTGGGTTCCAGTGGACACTCTTTTTAAGTGTCCCACTTCTGAAACACAGTTAAGTATGAAGATTATAAAAATTCAAGCTGATCAACTAGAAAATACATAAGAAATAAATGGCCCAGTTTACATGGACAGGTTTACTCAAGAGCTGTACACCATTTAGAAAGTAAAAGTGACTCAGAAACCCCTTTCCATCCACACCTCCAAAGTCATGAAAATACCTACTTGCCAGTAGGTTTTTGACTGCCCATTTGGCTGCATCATTCCTACCTCAAGCACTGAGTGTTTACTGTGGAGATAGAAAAAAACAAAAACAAAAAACAAACAACAAACACTGCTTTCCCTGATAAGAAACTCCTAAGCTCATAGAGCAGATCTCAGTATGCTGTATGTTGTGTTAGTCACTCAGTTGTGTCTGACTCTTGTCCATGGGATTCTCCAGGGATGAATACCAGAGTGGATGGCCATTCCATTCTTCAGGAGATCTTCCCAATGCAGGGATCAAACCTGGGTCTCTTGCATTGGCCACCAGGGAAGTGACATATGTTATGTATGCCCAGTTCCAAAATGGGGGGAAGGAGAAAGTGGAATGAATTGAGAAAGTAGTCTTGACATTTATACATTACGATGTGTAAAACAGATAGCTAGCAAGATGCTGATACATAACACTGGCAGCTCAGCTTGGTGTTCTGTGATTACCTGAAGGGACTGAATCTGGAGGTGGAAGGGAGGCTCCAGAGGGAGAGGGTCTATGTATACTTATGGCTGATCCACACTGTTGTACAACAGAAGTGAACACAGTATCTTAAAGCAGTTCTCCTCCACTTAAAAAAAAAATGAACATAGGAGGCAGAGCACAGATGTTAGAATCCTAGAGACGTACCTTAAATCCAGCTCTAACAATTTTCTAGCTGTGCAACCAAGACAAGTTATTTCCATTTTAAATGTGGGATGGACAATTAATAGTGTTCTGACATTTTAGGAAGAGGAAATACATGATGAGCTCTTAGAGCTTAAGAGAGAAATGTGTGTCGGGGAGTCATTTGGAGTCAACTGCAAAAGAGGTGTAGGTTGTAGGTTAGGATTGGGGGTAAGACCAAGTTTAGGGGAACCCTGAACTTTGAGATAACCATCAGCACTTTGCTAAGAAGCACTGAGGGGCCATTAAAATTGAGTCACTTTTTAAAATGTCTGAATGAAAGGGACACGTCACTTATCAGTGTGATTCTCTAGATTGCTCGTAGCCCCCATACAAGGAATTGAGACAAGTATTTTCAGCACCAGCCAGCTGAATGCAAACATCCTCAGTGAGACATTGCAGGTGACACTACCTTGCAAACTGCCCTTGTTACAAAAATATCAAGTTGCTGCTCTCCCACTCATAGAGTAACTCGTGCTGGCCACAGCGGTAAGAGGAGAGGCAGCATGCGCAGCGCTCATGCGCCAGTATCCTCCTCGTGAGCGCCTACGACCACTGCAAGCTGAGTGTTTTACACATGATGAGCAGCAAGTTCTGGAACACTCCAAAGAACACAGAAGGCAAGTTCCTTCTAGCCACTGAATTCTCTACTCTTGCTCACCCAACAGAAACCACCACAACAAATCCACGCCTTTCTTATTTTGGAATTTACCCTTAATATATTCATTTAATTCAGTCTCTCAGTTGTGTCCAACTCTTTGTGACCCCATGGACTCCAGCACGCCGAGCCTCCCTGTCCATCCCAGCTCCCAGAATTTATCCAAACTCATCTCCACTGAATTGGTGATGCCATGCAACCATCTCATCCTCTGTTGTCCCCTTCCCCTCCTGCCTTCAATCTTTGGCTGCATCAGGATCTTTTCAAAGGAGTCAGCTGTTGGCATCAAAGTATTGGAGTTTCACCTTCAACATAAGTCCTTCCAATGAACACCCAGGACTGATCTCCTTTAGAATGGACAGGTTGGGTCTCCTTGCAGTCCAAGGGACTCTCAAGAGTCTTCTCCAACACCACGGTTCAAAAGCATCATTTCTTTTGTGCTCAAGTTTCTTTATACTCCAACTCTCACATCCATACATGACCACTGGAAAAAACATAGCCTGACTAGACGGACCTTTGTTGACAAAGTAATGTCTCTGCATTTGAATATGCTGTCTAGGTTGGTCATAACTTTCCTTCCAAGGAGTAAGCGTCTTTTAATTCCATGGCTGCAGTCACCATCTGTAGTGATTTTGGAGCCCCCCAAAATAAAGTCTGACACTGTTCCACTGTTTCCCCATCTATTTCCCATGAAGTGATGGGACCACATGCCATGATCTTATTTAAGCCAACTTTTTCACTTTCCTCTTTTACTTTCATCAAGAGGCTCTTTAGTTCCTCTTCACTTTCTGTCATAAGGGTGGTGTCATCTGAAT
The DNA here is from genome assembly GCA_006408675.1 of Madoqua kirkii. NCBI lineage: Eukaryota > Metazoa > Chordata > Mammalia > Artiodactyla > Bovidae > Madoqua > Madoqua kirkii. The sequence continues at coordinate 5,302 of SJYC01122306.1, read as the reverse complement.
ATCTGAGGTTATTGATATTTCTCCTAGCAATCTTGATTCTAGCTTGTGCTTCTTCCAGCCCAGCATGTAATCTGGATATAAGTTAAATAAGCAGGGTGACAATATACAGCTTGACAAACTCCTTTTCCTATTTGGAACCAGTCTGTTGTTCTATGTCCAGTTCTGACTGTTGCTACCTGGCCTGCATACAGATTTCTCAAGAGGCAGGTCAGGTGGTCTAGTATTCCTATCTCTCTCAGAATTTTCCACAGTTTATTGTGATCCACACAGTCAAAGGCTTTGGTATAGTCAATAAAGCAGAAATAGATGTTTTTCTGGAACTCTCTTGCTTTTTCCATGATCCAGAGGATGTTGGCAATTTGATCTCTGGTTCCTCTGCCTTTTCTAAAACCAGCTTGAACATCTGGAAGTTCATGGTTTATGCATTGCTGAGACCTGGCTTGGAGAATTTTGAGCATTACTTTCCTAGCATGTGAGATGAGTGCAATTGTGTGATAGTTTGAGCATTCTTTGGCATTGCCTTTCTTTGGAATTGGAAGGAAAACTGACCTTTCCCAGTCCTGTGGCCACTGCTGAGTTTTCCAAATTTGTTGGCATATTGAGTGCAGCACTTTCATAGCATCATCTTTTAGGATTTGAAATAACTTACTAGAATTTCATCACCTCCACTAGCTTTGTTCCTAGTGCTGCTTTCTAAGGCCCACTTGACTTCACATTCCATGATGCCTGGCTATAGGTGAGTGATCACACCATCATGATTATCTGGGTCGTGAAGATCTTTTTTGTACAGTTCTTCTGTGTATTCTCGCCACCACTTTTTAATATCTTCTGCTTCTGTTAGGTCCATACCATTTTCGTCCTTTATCGAGCCCATCTTTGCATGAAATGTTCCCTTGGTATCTCTAATTTTCTTGAAGAGATCTATAGTCTTTCCCATTCTGTTGTTTTCCTGTATTTCTTTGCACTGATCACTGAGGAAGGCTTTCTTGTCTCTCTTTGATATACTCTAGAACTCTGAATTTGAATGGGTATATCTTTCCTTTTCTCCTTTGCTTTTTGCTTCTCTTCTTTTCACAGCTATTTGTAAGGCCTCCTTAGACTGCCATTTTGCTTTTTTGCATTTCTTTTTCTTGAGGATGGTGTTGATCCCTGTCTCTTGTACAGTGTCATAAACCTCCATTCATAGTTCATCAGGCACTGCATCAGACCTAGTCCCTTAAATCTATTTCTCACTTCCACTGTATAGTCATAAGGGATTTGATTTAGGTCATACCTTGTCTAGTGGTTTTCTCCACTTTCTTCAATTTCAGTCTATATTTGGCAATAAGGAGTTCATGATCTGAGCCACAGTCAGCTCCTGGTCTTGTTTTTGCTGACTGTATAGAGCTTCTCCATCTTTGGCTGCAAAGAATATAATCAGTCTGGTTTCAGTGTCGACCATCTGGTGATGTCCATGTGTAGAGTCTTCTCTTGTGTTGTTGGAAGAGGGGGTTTGCTATGACCAGTGTGTTCTCTTGGCAAAACTCTGTTAGACTTTGCCCTACTTCATTTTGTACTCCAAGGCCAAATTTGCCTGTTACTCCATGTGTTTCTTGACTTCCTACTTTTGCATTCCAGTCCCCTATAATGAAAAGGACATCTTTCTGGGGTGTTAGTTCTAAAAGGTCTTCACAGAACCATTCAACTTCAGTTTCTTCAGCATTACTGGTTTGGGCATAGACTTGGATTACTGTGATATTGAATGATTTGCCTTGGAAATGAACAGAGATCATCCTGTCATTTTTGAGATTGCATCCAAGTACTGCATTTCAGACCCTTTTGTTGACCATGATGGCTACCCCATTTCTTGTAAGGGATTCTTGCCTACAGTAGTAGATATAATGGTTATCTGCATTAAATTCATCCATTCCAGTCCATTTTAATTCACTGATTCCTAGAATGTCGATGTTCACTCTTGCCATCTCCTGTTGATTACTTCCAATTTGCCTCGATTCATGGATCTAACATTCCAGGTTCCTATGCATATTGCTCTTTACATCATTGGACCTTGCTTCTATCACCAAGCACATCCACAACCAGGTGTTGTTTGTGCTTTGGCTCCATCCCTTCATTCTTTGTGGTGTTATTTCTCCACTGATCTCCAGGAGCATATTGGACACCTACTGACCTGGGTAGTTCATCTTTCAGTGTCCTTTTTGCCTTTTCATACTGTTCATGGGGTTCTCAAGGCAAGAATACTGAAGTGGTTTGCCATTCCCTCCTCCAGTGGACCACATTCTGTCAGACCTCTCCACCATGACCTGCCCATCTTGGGTTGCCCCACATGGCATGGCTCAGTTTCATTGAGTTAGACAAGGCTGTGGTCCATGTGATCAGATGCCTAGTTTTCTGTGATTGTGGTTTCAGTCTTTCTGCCCTTTCATGCCCTCTCTCAGCACCTACTGTTTTACTTGGGTTTCTCTTACCTTGGATGTGGGGTATCTCTTCATGGCTGCTCCAGCAAAGCACAGCCGCTGCTCCTTACCTTGGACATGGGGTATCTTCTCTCGGCTGCTCACTGCCCAGCACCATCCTAACTAAATTCAGCTAATTCCCAAGGTTAGAGTTTGTTTGGAGAGGTGGCAAAATTACCAAATATAAATAAATAAATAAATAAATAAATAAAAAGAACTTCAAACCCCTCCCCTTTTATCTGTCATTTGTTCTGGGTGATATTCAGTGAAATTTTGTTACACTATTGTTTGCAGTAAACATCCTTTTCACATATTTATGTGAACTAAAGTATTTTCAATTTGAATTAAATTTGATTCTTTTATGATGTGGTAACGATGAAGATTAAAATAAACAGAAGCCCTCAAGTAAGCTGAAATATAACATTTTTAGATGTAGGAATTTAATGCCATCAATGCTATTCTGAGCCATAAGGAGTTACCCTGGAAGGCTTGATGAGGTTCATTTACATACACACAGGCTGCAAGACACAACTTTCTCTCCACTGATGGCTTTGAAAGGGCTTCAGAGAGTCTCTTGGTAATCAGGATTGACATCCTGAATTGATGGCTGATGGGGAGTAAGGGCCAAGACACAGAGTGATCTCAGGGACTTTTAATAAGACTTGGCAAGTGATCAGGACACACAGTCAATCACAGGTAGTGCCAATACCCTGCTTCCCATCTATTCTCTAAAAGGGGCCTTGAGAAAAATTGATCAAATGAATGAAATGAAGCCACATACATAAAGAATCCTTAATAGAATTTTTGTATGGAGAGTGGGACTTTTGTAAAATTGCTTTATTTTCTGTTTTGTGTGTGTGTTTATCCATACAAAGAGAAAACAAAACTATTAGCAAAATCTTGATATTTCGAGTTTTGTTTTTCTTTTTTCCCCCTTAGTTTTGTGATTTAAGAATAAGAAAGCAAAGAGAAATGCCTTGCAAAGGCAATTATGCACAGATATCTCTAAACTGTATTCTTGTACCAGTATAACTTCAGTGATCCTCAAATATGAGCTTACATACTGCTCTCAACCTTTCCAATTTAAAGTAGAGGAGAATGTCACAATCTTCAGGTAGAAAAACTTGCTTCATTTTAAAGCCAGATACCAAAAAGGCTGAATTTTTGATCCAAAAGAAAAAAAAAAAAATCTGGAATAAAAATAGACCTGATCTTTGAAGAGAAAAATCTTGTCTTCAAATCTGACTTTTATTTTCTTTCATTTAAAAATAAAAATATAATAAAAAATAATATTCCAGAATAGCCTTTTTTCATGTTAGGAATATAGAACTGCATCAAATAATTCCTGGAGCCATCCAAGAAAGGAAAAGGAGAATGAAGCTCAAATATAATATACGGCTATTTATTATTGGAGTTAGAGTTCTCAAAAATCTTACAAGTCTTTGGGCAAATTAACTAACTGGACTCAATAACTCATGTCAACTATAATAATAAACATTCTTTGTCTCTTTCTGCCAATTCAATCATGTAAAAATTATCTTAAGGGCTTCCCATTTGGCTCAATGGTAAAGAATCCTCCTGCAGTGTAGGAAACATAGGAGACACAGGTTCGATCCCTGGGTTGGGAAAATCTGCGGAGAAGGAAATGGCAACCCACTCCAGCATTTTGCTTGGGAAATCCCATGGACAGAGGAGCCTCGTGGGCTACAGTCCATGGGATCACAGAGTCGGATACAATTGAGCGACTAAACACACACCAAAATTCTTATTCTACCTTTCTTTTAAATTTGCACTAGAGTCCTTTTTGGAAATAAGTCATACATATATAAAGGTTCTAGAATTCACCAAACTTTAAAGTCCTTTCCCATCTAGGATAGCTGGTCAGTCCTAGTCTCCCCCTGGTTCTTCCCAATCACACACACACACCAACGCAACTGTGGACTGCTGCACCTTTGGCTCTACAGTTCTGTGTTGAAAACCCCTTCTCCTTCTTTTGGGTGAAATTTGTCTATTTTTCAAACATTCAGCAAAAGGTACAGACTTCTGTCCTCCCTCCTGTAGGGAAGAGGTGGGTTTGGGAAGAGGTGCTCTCTCTCCTGGAAATACTTCTCTGTGAGCAAGGGGTTTGGATTAGTTCACATGTATCCCCACCTCCTCCTGGGTTCCTGCTGGGCTGACTCTGTAGCAAAGCTCCTTTCTCAGATGGCTTTGTTCCAGGGCTCTGTTAGTCGTCAGGATGCTATCAGATGCAGTGGCACGGTGCGGGTCCATGTTCTATCATATTTTCATCTTATAACGTTATAAAATCTTAAAGAGAAAAGAGAGTGGCCTGAGGGTTGGGCAAACCAAGGTCTTATGACTTTAATTCTCAAGTCATATGACCTCCTGGATCTTGAGACTCCTCATTCAACTCCAGGGAGAGTTGGAGGGATTAGTTTAGATGATATGCCAATGGCCTGTAGGTAGTAATCAAGAATGATCACTGCTTTATCTTTGCCTCTTCTTGCAGGCATAAGCATTCTAAGTGAGGCAGACAGCATGGATTTACTGCAGTATTTAAACTCTAAGACTGCCATTGTGTTAAACCACTCAACAACTGTATTGTAGAATTTATGTCTTAACTATTCTGAAAAGACATCAATTTAATATCTTTTGAAAAGCATTATAGGTTTTGCCTCAGAAACTTTAGGGAACTAATCAAGGAAATAATTAGAAATACAGATAAAAATCTATGGAAGAGTTTTATTTTATTTTAATTATAGTAGTGAAATACTAGAAGCACCCAGGATAGGTTAATTAAATTATTGTATATCCATTCAATGGATTGT
>SJYC01122305.1:0-22276 GCA_006408675.1 Madoqua kirkii | reverse complement strand
ACTAGCCCTTCTACCTTAAAAATGGAATTATGAGGGATTTATATATATTTTATTCTTTTAATTTGTCTTTTTTCAGAATTTTCACACTGTGCCAAATTATATTTGTAACAAAAGTCATTTTTAAAAACCTTATAAAAGTGAAAATATCGATTTCTGTATACTAAAATATTTAAATATATGCTTATAAACATATACATTTAATGTTTCTTACTAGCTAAAGGGTTTTTTTTGTTTTTTTGTATTTTCTCCTCCTATAAAATAAGAGCTCCCGGGGGGCCTGGAATATGTCTTTTCATGTTTAAATTCCAGCTCAGTTCTTGGTAGAAATTCATTCATTTTCCACCGTTCCTATTAATGTTTATTGAGTGGTGCTTTGCGCAAGATGCTACATGCTTGGTTCTCAGAAGATCCTGTGTTGGTGGGGAGTAGACACAAGGTTCTTAAGGTGTGGCTTTGAAAAGTGGGCAAAACTGGGAAATCAATGCCTTCTCTCAGCTGTGTTTCTCTGACTTTGAACTCTTCAGATTTGAGGATGTTTTAAACTTTTTATCCAAGAAGACTCTACGGGTCTCATGAAGTCAGCATAGAGAACCACCCGTCAGTGTGCACACAGTGTGCATTAAAAGCAGGCTTGCCTTGGACACAAGGAGGCAGAGTTTGGGTGATGCTTAACCAATGCACTGATGTCCATTCTGTACATATTTTTCATTGCATCTCTCTTTTTAATGCTCATTTTGGGGTAGTAGATTTTATTATCATTTGAATGTTTGTATTTTCAAATATTTTTTCTTTATTAAAAATTGAATTGCTCCTGGCAGGGCTATGTGCTTCTGGCAGAGCTGACTTTGCTTTTTCACCTGTATCTCCTTTGAAAGAATCTTTCTGAGTTGTAGCCATTGCTTCTGAAGCTGTAGTCACTCTACCGCTGCTCTTCAGGCCTTTGTGGAAAGCATCTTTCAGCTGCATCTCAGAGAGCTTGGCAGGAGCCCAGGGAAGAAACTCAGTGCTCAGAGTAGACCCAGAGGTTTCTCTGCCTCACACACAGTAGTTCTTTCCCTACTGAATGATAGGTGCCTAGCATTATTCTCCATCCTGGAATTTAGGATGGTATAAGAATTTGAGATGTTATAAGAATTTGTGTTTTATCATTCATGTGACTCTGAGGAATACTTAAATTCATGTAATCTTCATTTTTTAAGTTTTAGTGGAGTAATTTCTTAGAAAATAGTTACCAGTTTATGTTGTATAGGAGTGTTACTTCTTAATCCACGTTTTCTATAACTGTTTAAAAATACATTTCATTTTAAGAAGGTATGAATTATAGATGAACCTCTGATCTGATTATCTTAGGCTTTTCTGTAGGCATTTTTTGTTAGCATTTTCTAAATATTTATCAAATGCTGTTTCTTTTTAACACACACTAGGAGAGTCAATGATTTTTAAAGATTTGATAAATGTTATAACTATTTATTGCTTACTGTTTCTTTTTAATAGTAGTGTTAATTGGATTCCATGGTCAAGAACCATAGAGGATTATTCAGTTGGGAAGTCCTCTCCTTTACTCAGTGTTGAAGTAAGAGATTTGAGAATGTATTAAGTGTTTGAGGAGGATATATATTGAGTAGAATAATCATGGAGATAATGAGTGGAATGAAACAATACTTAAAAGGTTGATAAGGAATTTCAGACTCAGGTTGTTATTTAATATGTGTTGATTCCCACAGCTCAAACCCCTTCTACACACACCTGCTATGCCCCTGGAATAGAAGGAGAAAAGGACCAGTCAAACTCCTTTTCTTTATGGATAAAGAAACTGTGGTACATATACACCATGGAACATTACTCAGCCATAAAAAGGAACAAATTTGAGTCTGTTCTAGTGAGGTGGATGAATCGAGAGCCTGTTACAGAGTGAAATAAGTTAAAAAGAGAAAAACAAATATTGTATATTAACACTGCTGCTGCTGCTAAGTCGCTTCAGTCATGTCCGACTCTGTGTGACTCCAGAGACGGCAGCCCACCAGGCTTCCCCGTCCCTGGGATTCTCCAGGCAAGAACACTGGAGTGGGTTGCCATTTCCTTCTCCAGTATATTAACACATGTATACGGAATCTAGAAAAATGATCCTGATGAACCTATTTGCAAGGGCAGGAATGGAGATGCAGACATAGAGAACAGACTTATGGACTCAGCAGGGGAAGGAGAGGGTGAGACGAATGGAGAGTATCAAAGCGTGGAAATATATACATTACCATATGGAAGCCTCGCATGCTTCAGCCCATGGGGTCACAAAGAGTCAGACACAACTGAGCTGACTGATGTAAAAATACAAAGCCAGGGGGAATTTGCTGTATGATGCAGCGAGCTCAACCCAGGGCTTTGTGACAATCTAGAGGGATGGGATGAGGTGGGAGGTGGGAAGGAGGCTTAAAAGGGAGGGGACATATGTGTACCTATGGCTGATTCATGTTGATGTGTGGCAGAAAACAACACAACATTGTACAGAAATCATCCTCCAATTAAAAATAAATTTAATAATTCCTTTCCTCTGTCCCTGTGATCCAGCATCTCATCCCAATGCCTAGTATATGGAAATCACATTACATACTAGACTCACAGTGGAGCTAGCCACTCTTCACATTTTTATGATAAGGAAGTTCAGTACAAGCAGTGGAATGATATACTCCTCTCTATATTATCAGACAGACATGACTGAGCTACTGAACAACAACATATTGTCAGAAGGAAACATTTCTTGAGTGAGTATGACTGATGTTACATGGGCTGAAGTGGGAGATGCCCACATGCACCAGTTCATAAGGCATGTGTGGTCTGGAGATGTCCTGCCCTCGACATTTTATTTACTCTCACACTTGTCCAGAGGAAGCTCCAAGGGGGACGCAAACACTGTAAAGAGCCATACATTTTAGCAGGAGTTGACAAAATTAAAAGTGTTTCCCCCGAAAGGAAGGAAAATGAGAATGCTTTGTAGTTGTACTTTTAAATCATTTGCAGGCTTGCACATTATCTCATTTGATTAGACTGAGTCTAAGGTTCTTTCATGTTCTCACTGATCTGTGCTCTTTGTTTATAATTTGGATTAATAACTGTGACATTCTAATCTCCAAGAGGAGAGGGGCACATTGCCTAAAATTAAGCTTCTTTCAAGATTTCTGTGTTTTGTGTTTATGTTCCCAAAGACTTTTCTCAAACTTTTAAATTTTATACTGGTGTATAGCCGATTAACAATGTTATGATAGTGTCTTGTGAATAGTAAAGGGACCCAGCCATACACATACATGTATCTATTTTCCCCCAATCTCTCCTCCCATCCAGGCTGCCACACAACATTGAACAGACTTCGTTGTACAGGTCATTGTTGGTTATCCATTTTAAATATAGCAGTGTGTATATGTCCATCCCCAACTCCCCAACTATCCCTCTCCTTATCCTTCCCCCTGGCCACCATAAGTTTGTCCTCTGAGTCTGTGAAACTGTTTTGAAAATAAGTTCGTTTGTATCATTTCTTTTTAGATTCTCCATAAAGGGATGTCATACAATAGTCCTCCTTGTCTGTATGACTTGCTTCACACAGCATGGCAAGCTCTAGGTCCATCCACATGGCGAAAATGGCCTTATTTAGTTCTTTCTAATGGTCAAGTGACATTGCATTGTGTATATGCACGCCACATCTTTTTCCGTTCCTCTGGTGATGGAGGTTTATATTGCCTCTATGTCTTGGCTATTGTGAATAGTGCTGCAATGAACATTTGGGTGCACTCATACACTTGTAAATACAGAATTGGCTTCCTATTTAAAGCTCATCTGAAGGGAGAGAATGAACATTACTACCCATTCTATCAGCCATGATATGTCCCCAGAGTGACAGCCTCTACTCGTGCATGAACACAGCTTGCGTGACAGCGGCCGCAGAGGCGACTGGAGCTTCATGGATCGTGTCCCAGACTCTAGTGATTCCATGCACTGAACTCATCACATCTGAAACATATATATCTTGGCATCTTTTTGAGTAATAAAGTTATTTTCTTGGAGAAGCTCACTCCCTTGCTCTCCTCCCTTGCAAACAACTGTAGATACAGTTTGCTTACTTTGATGTTAGCATTTTTCTGCATGAAGTAGGCAGATGATGAGCAGCTTTGAGATGCTATTATAAGTGCAGTTGTATCCCCCACATAATATATGAAAGCCCACACCCTTAGGAATTCAGAATGTGACCTTATTTGAAAACAGATATAATTAGTTAAATTAATATGAGGTAAGACTGGAGTACAGTGGCTCCTTTATTCAATATGACCCATACCCTTATAAGAAAAGAGGAATTTGGACACAGACACAGAGGGACCATGGCCACATGGAGACAGAGATAGAGGCTTGAGAAATGTGAACATGAGGCAAGGATGCCCAGGGCTGCCAGAGCCTAAGATATACAAGAAAGGACCCCTGCCTGCCTAGAGTCCTGCAAGAGAGTATGGCCTGCCAACAAGCTGGCTTCACCCTACTGGTCTCCAGAAATGTCAGAGAAGACGTTTCTGTGTTTTAAGTCAGTTTCTGTGGTTTAAAGCAGTTTGGGGTTTGTTTTAAATGTATTCTTTATGGCATCTCTAAGAAATTAATACAGATGCCATATAAAAGGCAAAGCCAAAGGCAAAACACAGAAGAGGTTTCACTGGCAGCCAACTCTTCAAAGACCTTCCATCTCCTAACCATGAATTATTCATCTTTTTTTTTTTTTGGTACCTGTCAGTTTGAAACCCAAGATTGTCATCTATCTCTTGGTTGGCTATTGCAGATCCTTCTCAAACTGTTTCTGTCTAGCCGATGACTGACAGATTCCACGGTCTCTGTTTGTGTGCAATGGAGAAAAACAGGAAGGAAAATTGAACGTTCCGCTGAGTATTGCTGATTAGGCTCACACACCTAGGGAGAGGATATGAATGTGCAACTGGGCAAGAGAAGTAATAGGAAACTGGACTGTGCAAAGTTAAACTGAACCAGCATCAGTCTCTGCCTCTCATGTCGAGACAACTTTCTGTCCAAGAGGTTTCACAAGGCCAGGAGAAAGAGACACATGATGACAAGCTGGCAGGTAGGGTTTACTGTCATCAATGATGTGCAATAATGATCTTCCAGATAGCGGTCACACAGTCCGTCCTCCTCCAAGGATTCATTCCCTCTTACTTTCCTCAGCTGCACACAGCATGTGCTGTCTTCAACGTTCTTAGAAAATCTCTGTCCTCAAGTTCTCTCTTACACGTTGAGTGAGCATTGTGATAATGTGTGTGGTGACCATTGAATAGGAAACAGTGCAGGCAACAAAGCGGCAAGTGTACATAAAGAAGATATTTCACTGTTCAGTTGCTAAGTTATGTCTGACTCTTTGCAACCCCATGGCCTGCAGCACGCCAGGCCTCCCCATCCTTCACTATTTCTCGGACCTTGCTCAAACTCATCTCCATTGAGTCAGTGTGCCAACCAACCAGCTCATCCTCTGTTGCCCCCTCCCCCTCAGCCTTCAGTCCTTTCCAGTATCAGGGTCTTTTCCAAAGAGTTGGCTCCTCAAATCAGGTGGCCAAAATACTGGAGCTCCCACTTCAACATCAGTCCTTCCAGTGAATATTCAGGGTTGATTTCCTTTAGGATTGACTGGTTTGATCTCCTTGCTGTCCAAGGGACTCTCAAGAGTCTTCTCCAGACATAAAATTTGAAAGCATCAATTTTTTGGCATTCAACCTTCCTTATGGTCCAGCTTTCACATCCATACATGACTACTGGAAAAAAAATAGCTGTGACTGTATGGACCTTTGTTGGCAAAGTGGTGCCTCTGCTTTTTAATACATTGTCTAGATTTATCATAGTTTTTCTTCCAAGGAGTCTTTTAATTTCATGGCTGCGGTCATTGTCCACAGTGATTTTGGAACCTAAGAAAATAAAATCTGCCAGTGTTTCCATTTTTCCTGATCTATTTGCCATGAAGTGATGGGACTGGATGCCATGATCTTAGTTTTGTAAGTGTTGAGTTTTAAGCCAGCTTTTCACTCTCCTCTTTCACTTTCATCACGAAGATCTTTAGTCCTTTTGAGTGCTTCTCCCCAGGAATTACAACAGGAAGTATTTTCTTTTTAGAACAAGAATTATACTTCCTTTCATTAATCTAAGTTGCTTGAGTCTATAATTCTTTAGCTATGCTTTTCGTGATCAGATCCTTGTCAAGTTGGTTCATATGGTTACAGTAATTGGGAGAATTCAATAAAGAATATTGAAAATATATCTGGAATGTATCAGTGCTAAAAATATAGGATGAATTGATTTTGTACAATCTTTTATAAAATTTGTTATATTCAATGAATATTTCTGAAATGGGCAGAAAAAATGGTGGGCACTAATCAGATGTCTTTTTTATGACTTTAGCTTTTTCCTTATGGCCCTCATTTATGCCATTTCTCTTCATAAAATACTGGTTATTGTAAAAGGATATTCTCTAATTAAAATTTAATATCAAAAATGAAAGAAAGATGGCTTCAGTGCAGACATTTATAATGACTTTATTACATCCTTGCTCAAATGACAAGTTGAAGTTTTCCCAGCATGATATGAGGGTAATTTATCAGAAGATATCAAAATGAGTAAAATGTATGTTAGTTAAAACCCTTTCATCCTTGTATCAAGAAGCGAGCAAATTATCTTAAAAAAAATGATTTTTTATTCATCCTACTTAAAGGAATATCCTGCTTTTGCTACATATGTGTTGAATTAGATGGTGCCTCAGACGATCAAGAAGCTGCCTGCCATGTGGAAGACCTGGGTTTGATTCCTGACTCGGGAAGATCACCTGGAAAAGGAAATGGCAACTCACTCCAGTATTCTTGCCTGGAGAATTCCTTGGACAGAGGAGCCTGAGGGGCTACAGTCCATGGGGTCGCAAAGTGTTAGACATGACTTAGTGACTAAACCACCACCCCCGTCAACTTTCCTTCAGGTACACATATAATGTACACTATAATAGACCCACCTCATACAGAATGGCACGTCACATCAGAATATCCCACCTCATAGACACACCTCCCACATTAAAGGCTCTTCTTGTCCGGTGTTCTGCTGATGCTGCTAAGTCACTTCAGTCGTGTCCGACTCTGTGCAACCCCATAGACGGCAGCCCACCAGCCTCCCCATCCCTTGGATTCTCCAGGCAAGAACACTGGAGTAGGTTGCCATTTCCTTCTCCAGTGCATGAAAGTGAAAAGTGAAATTGCTCAGTCATGTCCAACTCTTGGCCACCCCATGGGCTGTAGCCTACCAGGCTCCTCCGTCCTTGGGATTTTCCAGGCAAGAGTACTGGAGTGGGTTGCCATTTCCTTCTCTAGGGTTTAAACCTTGTAAACAAGCATTGGCCTAGTGTTCTATATGAATCTTATATTTCATATCTATCATTAGCCACTGTTATAATGATTACCTTGTACAGCCATTATTTGCTTAGAGTTGTGAGTTCATACCAATGTCTTTGTTCATCCTTCCTTCCTTAAGTACACTTGTCTTTCCTGAAGCACATCCTTTAGTTCCAGGAAATGTCTGTTATTGCTAAACTCTCTCAATTTTTACCAAATTCTGGCAAATTTTCAGATATTTTCTTCAAAATATTGCTTGTCTTCCATTTTTTCTACTCTCTGTTTCTGGGATTTTAATCAACCATATTATTCCTCCACTAAGTCTCCCTTTCCCCTTTCATATTTATTTCTCTTTAGGCAATAATCTAGGTAGTAATTTCCTTAGCGTTAGTCACTCCATCATGTCCGACTCTTTGCAACCACATGCCAGGCTCATTTTTCCGTGGGATTTCCAGCCAAGAATACTGGAGTATGTTACCATTCCCTTCTCCAGGGAGATTTTATTTTACTATATTAATCTCCCCAACTGTGTCTAATATAAACATTTCTCTCAAGGGTTTTGCTTTTCTGGTCATTCTATTTCTTTTTCCTTTCCTCTAATTTATCTGTCCTTTTTGACACCAGTCTGTTCCTCTATCTCTTTCCTAATTCAGTTGTTTTCCTTTTTTAAAAGTGTTACTTAATTTCTCTAAACAAAAGCAAAACAAACAAACAAACAAAACCCTACAAAAGCAGCTCACCTATTTCTCCCATCCCTACCCCTTCCTCTTCCATCAACAATCTGTTCTCTGAATCTATGAGGTTGGTTTTGGTTTTGTTATGTTTTCTTTCTGGATTTCACATATAAGAGAGATTATACAGTATTTGCCTTTGTCTGACTTATTTCAGTGAGCATAATGCCATTGAGATCTACCCATGTTGTTGCCAATGGTAAGATTTCCTTCTTTGTTTTCAATGGCTAAACAGTAGATTTAAGTTTCTGGAAACATTTCAAAAATACTTACTGAGTAATCTATTTAGGGTTTAAACCTTGTAAACAAGCATTGGCCTAGTGTTCTATATGAATCTTATATTTCATATCTATCATTAGCCACTGTTATAATGATTACCTTGTACAGCCATTATTTGCTTAGAGTTGTGAGTTCATACCAATGTCTTTGTTCATCCTTCCTTCCTTAAGTACACTTGTCTTTCCTGAAGCACATCCTTTAGTTCCAGGAAATGTCTGTTATTGCTAAACTCTCTCAATTTTTACCAAATTCTGGCAAATTTTCAGATATTTTCTTCAAAATATTGCTTGTCTTCCATTTTTTCTACTCTCTGTTTCTGGGATTTTAATCAACCATATTATTCCTCCACTAAGTCTCCCTTTCCCCTTTCATATTTATTTCTCTTTAGGCAATAATCTAGGTAGTAATTTCCTTAGCGTTAGTCACTCCATCATGTCCGACTCTTTGCAACCACATGCCAGGCTCATTTTTCCGTGGGATTTCCAGCCAAGAATACTGGAGTATGTTACCATTCCCTTCTCCAGGGAGATTTTATTTTACTATATTAATCTCCCCAACTGTGTCTAATATAAACATTTCTCTCAAGGGTTTTGCTTTTCTGGTCATTCTATTTCTTTTTCCTTTCCTCTAATTTATCTGTCCTTTTTGACACCAGTCTGTTCCTCTATCTCTTTCCTAATTCAGTTGTTTTCCTTTTTTAAAAGTGTTACTTAATTTCTCTAAACAAAAGCAAAACAAACAAACAAACAAAACCCTACAAAAGCAGCTCACCTATTTCTCCCATCCCTACCCCTTCCTCTTCCATCAACAATCTGTTCTCTGAATCTATGAGGTTGGTTTTGGTTTTGTTATGTTTTCTTTCTGGATTTCACATATAAGAGAGATTATACAGTATTTGCCTTTGTCTGACTTATTTCAGTGAGCATAATGCCATTGAGATCTACCCATGTTGTTGCCAATGGTAAGATTTCTTCTTTGTTTTCAATGGCTAAACAGTAGATTTAAGTTTCTGGAAACATTTCAAAAATACTTACTGAGTAATCTATATTCAGATACCTCATTATGTGAGGTCTGAATGTTTCTTCTGACTTTTAGGGTAAATTGTTCCCCGATATGTCAGAAGGTGGGGTTCCCACGCGGTGCTAGTGGTAAAGAATCCACTTGCCAATGCAGGAGACATAAGAGATGCAGATTAGATTCTAGACTGGGAAGATTCCCTGGAGAAGGGCATGACAACCCACTCCAGTATTCTTGCTTGCAGAATCCCATGGACAAAGGAGACCCGGCGGGGGGCTACAGTCCACAGGGCTGCACAGAGTTGGACACGACTGAAGCGACTTAGCACACGCGCATGCATGTTCAGTGGTTCTGGACTGGGGGCTCGGGACTGGAAAGGAGGAATTGGGCTTCATCTGTAAACATACTGGTGGCTCAGTTCTCCAGGGAACCTCTACCTTTGTTCTGTCAGAAGCTTTTGGAAACTGGGTCACTATCTGTTCACTTCTGGGCGTGAGATTTCTTAGACCCTGCAGAATGTAAATCGAAAGGCAAAATCTGAGGAAGACTGGTACTATGGTAATATATATATACATACATACATATATACATATATATATACACACACACACACACACACACACACACACACATATGTATATATAGTTTGTTTTATTTTGTTTTCCACCCAGAGCTGGGGCAGAAATAAGCACGAGTGTTTGCTAAGAATTATTTTTGTCCAGCACTTCAGTGACTTTACAGTTTTCTGCAAGGGTTTTCTCAGCTTATGCAGAACTAATGTCTTCTTTATTTCCCCTCATTTCTCCCTTGAAGAGATCCGTCCCCCAGAACCTTTCTTTCCTCTAAGTGTCCACTTCCTTCTCCATTTCTAGAACCCTAAGGATTTTCCTCACTCAAGAACTCTGCCCTCATTTAAAGTATGTTTACTATCTTTATATCCAGAATTTAAGTTTTTTATACCTGCAAGGATTTCTTATAATTAATATTTTATATCATCAGAAATGAAAGTCGCTATAGTACAAGTTTGACTTAAAATCATATTAAACTGTTTGGGGAATAAATGGGGAAATGAGAGGCCAAATAACAGACTTCCATGACAGAAATGCCCAAAACCAATCCAAGGCGGAATTTTACCTCACCATTCTAAAAGAGAATTCATAGATGGTTGAGATTAAATCAGTCAGTCCTAAAGAAAATCAACCCTGAATATTCACTGGAATGACTGATGCTAAAGCTGAATCTCCTTTACTTTAGCCACCTGATGTGAAGAGCCAGCTCATTGGAAAATACCTTGATGCTGGCAAAGATTGAGGGCAGGAAGTGAAGGGAGCAGCAAAGGATGAGACGGTTGCATGGTATCACTGACCCAAAAGACAGGAGTCTGAGCAAACTCTTGGAGATAGTAAAGGACGGGAAGCCTGGCATGCTGCAGTCCATGGGGTCACAAAGAGTCTGACACGGCTTAGTGACTAAAGGACAATAGCAGCATAACGAAAATAAGATAAAAAACCACAAAGCATAAGAAATATGTGTGGAATTGAGAAAAATAATGGCTCACACTATAAATGGAAAAGGAATTTTGACAGGACACCATTGAAAAACAGAATTCTGCTCCATAGTTTCGGTCAGAGCCTGAGCAGGAAATTGGTTATAGGTTAACAAAGCAAAAACTGTGTGTCGTTAATAGGAAGTTTTGAAGTGGCAAAAAGTCCACAAGAATCCACTGTTTCATTTCCAAGAGGATTTTTCACACCACATGAGTGTTCAAGTCCTGTCCGGCAGCCCACACTGTGGGGCTTCAGATGGACCAGCAGGGGTCCTGAGCCTCTCCCTACAGTGGCCAGACGTGGGCAGCAGCTGGAAAGCCTGGCCCAGGAGTCCTGGGCACCACGCCAGGCCTTCTGCAGTGAATCATTCTCATTTATGTTCACAGTAAGGCTCAGAAACTGCCTTTAAAATTTCCTTCAGCCATAGTCTCAGAATCTGAAAATCTGGAGAGTTTATGTTCCTGAATGTATTTTCCCTTTAATTTTCCCAAGGAGGTTGCAAGACCCATTGAGTTGATTTGCAATGAAAAGTACATATATTTTATTCAAGTGTTTTTTCCTTTTCAGGGGCCTTATTTCATTTATATTTGCCTGGGCAGTGGCTTGAGGCAAAATAATAAAAGCGCTGCAGTAAGTTCCACAAAACTAACACTGCGGTGGGTGCATTAACGGTGTGTGGGATGGCTTCTACATAGCCATGCGCATTAATGCTTATCCAGACTCTTGTGATGTGGTGGTGAGAGCTGAATACACTTCAGACTTCTTGTTACCCCTGACAGCCCTCGCTGGAAAAGGACTCTGCTCTTTAAAGCTCTGCTGTCTGCTATTGACAGCAATACCCTGTCAGTCCAAAGAGGCCCCCTACCCAGGCTATGAATCATTTTACCCTCTTTTTTTTTTAAACACTTAGAATTAATTTACTAATTGAAATACTCAAGTTCATTTTTCTGATGAAGATGTATTAATATTTTAAATGTATGCAGGTGGTGCTAGTGGTTGTGAACCTGCCTGCCAGTGCAGGAGACAGAAGAGATGTGGGTTCAATCAATGGGTAGAGCAGATCCCCTGGAGGAGAGCATAGCAGCCTACTCTAGTATTTTTGCCTGGAGAACCCCATGGACAGAGGAGCATGGTGGGCTACAGTCCATAGAGTCACAAGGAGCTGGACGTGACTGAAGTGACTTAGAATGCACACACCGTGCTTTTGAAGGAAAAACAAAGCTACTGTCAGGAGGAAGAGGCATTGTGAAAGCAGCGAGCTTTGCTCTGACCCTGTCTTCAGTGGTCCTGTGAGTGCAGATTGCCCAGCCAGAGCAGTGACTCACGGTGTGCCAAGGCAGGTCATCAGAAGCTCATAGGAGTGCAGAGGATCCAGGAAAACAAAACACAAAACCTCTTACTCCAATAAATACATATCAAGGTAGGCTTCCCTGATAGCTCAGTTAGTAAAGAATCTGCCTGCTATGCAGGAGCTCCAGTTCAGTCATTAACGGTGTGTGGGATGGCTTCTACATAGCCATGCGCATTAATGCTTATCCAGACTCTTGTGATGTGGTGGTGAGAGCTGAATACACTTCAGACTTCTTGTTACCCCTGACAGCCCTCGCTGGAAAAGGACTCTGCTCTTTAAAGCTCTGCTGTCTGCTATTGACAGCAATACCCTGTCAGTCCAAAGAGGCCCCCTACCCAGGCTATGAATCATTTTACCCTCTTTTTTTTTTAAACACTTAGAATTAATTTACTAATTGAAATACTCAAGTTCATTTTTCTGATGAAGATGTATTAATATTTTAAATGTATGCAGGTGGTGCTAGTGGTTGTGAACCTGCCTGCCAGTGCAGGAGACAGAAGAGATGTGGGTTCAATCAATGGGTAGAGCAGATCCCCTGGAGGAGAGCATAGCAGCCTACTCTAGTATTTTTGCCTGGAGAACCCCATGGACAGAGGAGCATGGTGGGCTACAGTCCATAGAGTCACAAGGAGCTGGACGTGACTGAAGTGACTTAGAATGCACACACCGTGCTTTTGAAGGAAAAACAAAGCTACTGTCAGGAGGAAGAGGCATTGTGAAAGCAGCGAGCTTTGCTCTGACCCTGTCTTCAGTGGTCCTGTGAGTGCAGATTGCCCAGCCAGAGCAGTGACTCACGGTGTGCCAAGGCAGGTCATCAGAAGCTCATAGGAGTGCAGAGGATCCAGGAAAACAAAACACAAAACCTCTTACTCCAATAAATACATATCAAGGTAGGCTTCCCTGATAGCTCAGTTAGTAAAGAATCTGCCTGCTATGCAGGAGACTCCAGTTCAGTTCCTAGGTTGGGAAGATCCACTGGAGAAGGGATAGGCTACCCACTCCAGTATTCTTGGGCTTCCCTTGTGGGTCAGCTGGTAAAGAATCTACCAGTAATGTGAGAGATTTGAGTTTGACCGTGGGTTGAAAAGATCCCCTGAAGAAGGGAAAGACTACCCACTCTATGTATACTATCATATAAGAAATGAAGCACCAGTCTATGTTCGATACAAGATACAGGATGCTCGGGGCTGGTGTACGGGATGATCGGGGGAGATGGTGTGGGGTGGGAGGTGGGAGGGGGCTTCGGCGTTGGGAGATCGTGTACACCTGTGGCTGATTCATGTCAATGTACGGCAAAACCAATACAGTATTGTAAAGTAGAATAAAGTATTTAAAAAAAAATTCCATGGACTATATAGTCCATGGGGTCACAAAGAATTGGATATGACTGAGCAAGTTTTATTTTCACTTTCAGGTAGACCTGGTAGTGAGACTCACACATGTGCACCAAGGAAAACTTGTCAAGGTTTGGGGAGCCTTTTTTGATACTAGTGATCTGTAGACATCAGCTTTAAAGTCCGTCAGTGTTAAATGAATGGACTAATGTTCATCTGACTGGTATTTAATGAGTAACTGTATGTATGTGTCTTGCATCTTTCTGACTACTGGGGCTATAGTGAAAGCCTCTCAGACGTGTCGGACTCTTTGCAGCCCCATGAACTATACAGTTCATGGAATTCTTCCCTATTATCTATGTTTTCTGTATCATGCAGAATAACTTTATGATTAATATTCACTTGTGTTGCACCAACAAACCCAGGGTTTTCAGTTCCACCTGGGTCCACAAGATAAGAAACAGAAACAGCGTAATCATTTGGAGTTGATGTGCGTGCTTTGCCCTTTCTTCACTGACTTTTTTCCCTGTTTGAACATATTACCTTTTCTCATTCTAATATTTTTAAATTAATTTATTTTAATTGGAGGCTAATTACAACATTGTGGTGGCTTTTGCCATATATCAATATGAATCAGCCATGGGTGTACTTGTGGAGAACAGTGTGGAGATTCCTTAAAAAACTGGAGACAGAACTGCCATACAACCCAGCAATCCCACTGCTGGACACACACACTGAGGAAACCAGAACTGAAAGAGACACATGTACTTCAAGCTAATATTTTTTTTGGAGTATAATTGCTTTCCAACGTTGCATTCATTTCTGCTCTACAGTGAAGTGAATCAGCCTTTGTCTACACACACCCACTCCCTCTTCGACTTCCCGCCACACCCGACTATCCTACCCCTCTCCGTTATCACAGAACACCGAGCTGAGCTCCCTGCGCTCTACATGGCTTCCCACTAGTTAGCTATTTTACACGCGGTAGTGTATATTTGTCAATTCTAATCAGTTCGTCCCACCCTCCACTTTCTCCCCACCCTGGCTGTGTCCACATATCCATTTTCTACATCTCTATTCTAGCCCTGAAAATAGGTTACCTGTACCATTTTTCTAGAGTCCACATGTATGTGCTTATACATGATTTTATATTTCTCTTTTTGACTTCGTCATTTGTAAAGATGTGGATGGACCTAGAGTCTGTCATATGGAGTGAACGTGTTGGTTTTTAATCAGCACACAGCCTTTACTAGGACAGATGATCAACATGAACTATGCAGTCCCTTGCAGCCTCAGCATCGGGAATCCTGGGACAGGAAATGATGCGGATTCACTTCTTCTGAATATGAGTTAACTTGATACAACAAGCAGACCGGGTGATACTGTTTTCTGTATCTTTCCTACCATTTCTAAGGGGCCACTTTTATTCCCAGAAGTCCAAAATGTGTCACCCAGGACCCTGGTATCACACCCCAGGCTCTTCCTTCCTAGCCAAGGTTTTCTTCTTTAGCCATTCGTGCCTCCCCAAAAGACAGGAATCACCTTTAACCCCATCCTTTGCCTGCTCCTAGCATCCAGGTCAATTCTATATCCTGTTAACTCTATTTTCAAAATGCATCTTATTTCAGTTACTTCCACATGATTCCATAGTTTTTCCCATGTCAGGACTTTTGCATGTTTCCTTTTGGGTCTTCAGCACCCCACCTTCCATCCACCATGCCTCATCTGAAACGCACCCTTCACTGAAACCCTGCCTCTCAGATCCCCTTATCTAGACAGCAGTTCTCTATCTAGACTCAACCTTATTGTCTTAATTCTCCCAAGGATGCTTTTCACATTTTTTCTTTTTTGTCCATTAACTCATTTTTTCTCTTCTCCATCTAAAATACTTGCTCCTTGAGATCAGGAGCCCAAACTGTTGTGTTCATTGTGTAAATGAATAAATAGAAATTTTATAAGATTCACTGGCTCTTTAAAAAATTTTCTTCAAAAATAAAATTCTGTTCTTTCCAAGGATTTATCTTTTAAAGAACTAGAAATCTAACTAGAGGAAAGATAAATGGCAGACTCCAATATCTGCTCAAGAGCGTGGATCTGATCATTAACAACCTAAATGGGGTAATTAGGTATACAGTCGGAAGGCAGCGCACAGGCTTAAATTAGCAGTGTGTAATTGAACTTCATTTAACTGCAGGAAAATTTCACTGAGAGAATTTTATTTACATAAGAAAAATGTCTTCATGAGATTGCTTTGGGAGAATTTAGACACATATCTGCCAAATCACTCCTTGCTTACCCAGTCCAGCCCAGGGCTGCTGGCTTACTCCTGATACCTGTGTGTGGAGGGATCATCAGTCTTTATGGCCAGGTCAGCTTCCAGGCAGCTCAAAATCCAAGTTGGGGCTGCACAATTGTCTTTTTTTGTTAAACTCTTTATTTTACATTGGCATGTAATGGATTAACACTGTTGTGTTAGTTTCCAGTGTATAGTACAGTGATTCAATTATACATATATATGGAGCCTTTTTTTTTTTTTTTTCAAATTCCTCCCCCAATTAGGTTGTTACAGAATATTGAACAGAGTTCCCTGTGCTATACAGTAGGTCCTTACTGGTTTTCTACTTTAAATATAGCAGTGTGTGCATGTCCATCCTAAACTCCCTAACTATCCCTTCTGTGCCACCCTTTCCATCTTGGTAACCATGTTTCTTCTCTAAGAAAATGTTTCTCTTTTGTAAATCAGTTCATTACTGTTTTTTCCTGCTTCTGCATATAAGCAATATGACAGTATTTCTCTTAATATTTTTGTATCTAGATATGTTGATACTTTCATAAACATAGCAGGCTCCAACAATATGATGCCTTATTGTACTGAGCTTATTTGGGGGGAAAAATCAAAATATGAATGTCATCAAGCTTGTAATTCAGTGTTGTGAAATGCAGGGAGACAGGAAGTAAGTCAGACAAACCTGGAGATTGCCTTGTCTTTGGAGAGGCTGAGGGTATTTGGAGGAAGCACCAGGAGCACAGACAACCAGTTAGATCGAATGCAGTTAGGTGTGAAGTCATGTGTTATAAAGTAGCTCAGGAAGATGAGGAGAGCCTCAGTATAGTGGAGTGAACTGTGGGGTTAGTGCTCCAGAGCAGGAGGATTTCAAAGACCAGGGTGAATATTGAGAGCCTCTCTTTCTGCTGTTAAGCATGCACACGTGTGATCATCACCTTAGGACACTTGCGTTACCATTTGACAGGTATACTGCCCCAGTCAAACTTCCCATCTGGCACTGTCCCCAGAGTGGGCCAGCATGTGGCTGGGCGCTTGACACCAGGAGCAAAGTGAGAGCCCCTTGGGGCTCGCCACACTCCCCCGACCCACCTCATTGGGTCAGTGAAAAATCACAATCAGGATAGTGATATTCCACACGTGTGATCAGGTGAAAAGCCAAACAAAACAGGTCATCTTTTGACATATTTGTTGTGTTAGTCCCTCTGCTGCTGCTGCGGCTAAGTCACTTCACTTGTGTCCGACTCCATGCGATCCCATAGATGGCAGCCCACCAGGCTCCGCCGCCCCTGGGATTCTCCACGCAAGAACACTGGAGTGGGTTGCCATTTCCTCCTCCAATGCATGAAAGTGAAAAGTGAAAGTGAAGTCGCTCATCGTGTCCAACTCTTGGTGGCCCCATGGATTGGGGCCGACCAGGTTCCTCCGTTCATGGGATTTTCCAGGCAAGCATACTAGCGTAGTTTGCCATTCCCTTCTCCATTTGACACATTTACCCTCCACATAAGCGCTATGCTAGGTTTCTCTCCTGCTCTGCCGTACTGCTCACACCAGTTTGGTCTACACCTGCTGCATCCTGACTATATGCTCACCACCCACTGACACCTTCTTCAAAATCCATTCCAAGTGCACAAGGAGGGCACTAGTAGAGTTTTCTTTTAAGATATTCAAAGACATGAGACTCTGAAATAAAACCTGGGGCTTCCCAGGTAGTGCTAGTGGTAAAGAACCCACCTGTCAATGCAGGAGGCATAAAAGATGTGAGTTTGATCTCTGAGTCAGAAAGATCCTCTGAAGGAGAGCATGGCAACCCACTCCAATATATTTTCCTAGAGAATGCCATGGACAGCAGAATCTGACAAGCTATGATCTATATGGTCCATATGGCTCTTTGTGACCCATATGCTTGCCAGGTTCCTCTGTCCATGGGATCACAAAGAGCTGAACACAACTGAAGCAACTCAGCACACACATGAAATGAAACACAGAAGTCCCTCTTCCCTTCTAATTCACTCATGACCTCAGAAGTGAAAACTACAGTTAAAATTTTGGTGGCTTTCTGTTGATTTACATTCACAAATGCACCCTGCATTACATCCACAAATGCACAAATGCAAACTATGATCTATATGGTCCATATGTGCTGGGAGCCAGTGTGAGGAACTCCGCCCATGGCAAAGGTCATGAGGAAGGAGACTTCGGCATTTGCAAAGACATGATCAAGCCTCAGGAAACCCCCTGTTCCCGAGCATCTACCCCCAAAACCAGAGTCTACCTGCTTTACTGTTTCATGCTCTCACCTACCCCTCTGACTTTATGGGGGGCTGTTCCCCACTGGTTCTCTTGGAGAAGGAGTAAATGTGCAGCTCCAAGTCAATAAAAATTCCTGGGCATGACAAGAGTATTTCAACTTAAGAACTCCTCTGAAGGTTGTCTGGCCTGCCTGTGCAGGTTCGTCCAGCCACATGTGATTGTTTACAGCCTCCCAACCATGAGAGGCACGAGATGTTTTAGACTTACTAAAGGCAGATTCTTTTGGGAAATTAGAAATTATTAGTATAGTGGGTTGATTAGAAATTATATTGGTGAAGGGTTTTTTCATTTATTGTGCCAATAATTGCTGCTAATTCCCTGCCCTGGATGTGACAAGGGTGTCTCAGGTCAAACCTCTCTGCTGGCAAACTAGCTTGTGTGACAGGATTATCCATACTCCTGCCACTAAGCAAATGATTGTTTACTACCTCTCAACCATAAACAGCAGAGAGTTTGGAGTATTTTGAGAGTCGTAATTAGCATAGGGCTTTTCTCATTGTTGAGTCAATGATTGCCGCCAGGCCTCCATATCCTTAGGCACCTGATAATATATTAATCAATGTATTTGGAATACGGAAAAGGAAATATAGTAGTTTTTGATGTTAGCAATACTAGACTTTTTGAGTTAATAAATTTTCTCTTTTGTTGTAGACCACTGTACTTTGTTATAAATCACTGTGTCCTTGCTATGTAAAAATGTAACTTTATCACTATCTTAAGACTAAATAGATCTTAAGGGGAACATTGCTGAAGGGTTTTAATTTGTTAGGCTGATGTTTGCTGCTAACTCTACATGTTCCTTGCCCTTATAATGAATGTAACTAGCATATAGGAGAAATAAGTATTAACCTTTAAGATTAATCATGTTAACCTTAGGTTAAATAAATTCCTTTCTTGACTGTAACCCATTACACCCTCATCCTATAGGAATGCAACTTTATAAGCTACCTTCAGAGGGTGGTACCTGGTTTAAGAAAAAACACCCTTGGAAAAAATAAGTTTTTTGCTTATCAGAAAGAAAGGGTCATAAAATTTCAGCAGGCCTCATGGCCAGAAGATGATGTAAAACCCCTAAGACCTTTTTTTTTTAATACATTTATGTGAAGCACCTGATTTTGATAAAGGTCAGGACTGCTGACTCCTACATGACTTTAAAATTGCCATTTGTCTCTATGTGTAACAAAAGGTATATAAGCAAACCTAAAAATAAAGAAATCGGATTAGTTTCTGGAAAGACTGATTCCCCTGTGTCCTTTCTTTCTTGCTACCCGTTTTTCTGGCTGAATTCCCATCTGGAATGTGGGTACTTACCAAGCCTGCTAATTTTGCCTGGGCTCGGACTGGGGAGGCCTCAGTGCCTCCTCTCCTTTGGGAGAATGGAAAGACACCTGTGGCCTACATAGGTGGTGATTGGTATCCCACGTAAACCAAGTTATTCAGTCCCTTTTTCTCCGCTAATATTTCCTACTACGCTATCCATTTCTAATCTTTTTCTATATCTGTAATTAAATAAGTTTTTTCCAAGGACTCTGACTCCATCTCACCTTCGAATCACCCTGGATCCACCGGGGCTGGACCCCAGCACATATGGCTCTTTGTGACCCATAGCTTGCCAGGTTCCTCTGTCCATGGGGTCACAAACAGCCGAACACAACTGAAGCAACTTAGCACACACATCAAATGAGACACAGAAGTCCCCCTTCCCTTCTCCTAATTCACTCATGACCTCAGAAGTGAAAACTACAGTTAAAATTTTTGTGGCTTTCTGTTGATTTACATCCACAAATGCACCCTGTCACACACACACATCCATTGTCTTTGTATGTGCTCTTGCTGTTCCATCACTGTCGCGTCCAATTTTGCAACTCCATGGACTGCAGCACATCACTCTTCCCTATCTTTATCTTTCGCTATCTCCCAGAATTTTCTCAAACTTGTGTCCATTGATTTGATGATGCTATCTAACCATCTCATCTTCTGTCACTTCCTTTTCCTGCTGCTGCTGCTAAGTCGCTTTAGTCATGTCCGACTTTGTGCGACTCCAGAGATGGCAGCCCACCAGGCTCCCCCATCCCTGGGATTCTCCAGACAACAACACGGGAGTGGGTTACCATTTCCTCCTCCAATGCGTGAAAGTGAAAAGTGAAAGTGAAGTCACTCAGTTGTGTCCAACTCCTAGCAACCCCATGGACAGCAGCCTACCAGGCTCCTGTGTCCATGGGATTTTCCAGGCAAGAGTACTGGAGTGGGTTGCCATTTCCTTCTCTTCTTCCTTATCCTCCTGCCCTTAATTTTTCCCAGCATGAGGATCTTTTCCAGTGAATTGGCTCTGCCCATCAGGTGGCCAGAGTATTGAAGCTTAAGCTTCAGCATCAGTCCTTATAATGAATACTCAGGATTGATTTCAATTAGGATTGATTGGTTTGATCATCTCACTGTGCAACGGACTCTCAAGAGTCTTCTCCAGCACCACAGTCTGAAAGCATCAGTTTTTTTTTGGCACTCAGCCTTCTTTATGGTCCAACTCTCACATCTATACATGGCTACTGGAAAAACCATAGTTTTGACTCTGTATGTTTGTCAGCAAAATTATGTCTCTGCTTTTTAATATGCTATCTAGATTTGTCATAGCTTTTCTTCCAAGGAGTAAGTGTCTTTTAATTTCATGGACACAGTCACTGTCCACCGTGATTTTGGAGTCAAGAAAAGAAAATCTGTCACTGTGTTGACTTTTTCCCCATCTATTTCCCCATCCAAGTAATGGGACCAGATGCCATGATCTTAGTTTTTTGAGTGTTGAGTTTCCAGCCAGCTGTTTCACTCTCTTCTTTCATGTTCATCAAGGGGCTCTTTAGTTTCTCTTTCCTTTCTACATTTAGAATGGTATCATCTGCATATCTGAGATTGTTGATATTTCTCCTGGCAATCTTGATTCCAGCTTGTGCTTTATCCATCCTGCCATTTCACATGATGTACTCTGCATATAACCTTATATACTGCTGCTGCTGCTGCTAAGTCGCTTCAGTCGTGTCCGACTCTGTGTGACCCCATAGACGGCAGCCCACTAAGCTTCTCTGTCTCTTGGATTCTCCAGGCAAGAATACTGGAGTGGGGTGCCATTGCCTTCTCCGTATAACCTTATATAATGTTCTGTAATTGCTTTATTGTTATGTGCTAGAGATCTTTCCAGTTACTATACATAGACTTAAATTGAAGAAAGTAGGGAAAACCGCTAGACCTTTCAGGTATGACCTAAATCAAATCCCTTATGATTATACAGTGGAAGGGAGAAATAGATTTAAGGGCCTAGATCTGATAGATAGACTACCTGATGAACTATGGAATGAGGCTCGTGACATTGTACGGGAGACAGGGATCAAGACCATCCCCATGGAAAAGAAAAGCAAAAAAGCAAAATGACTGTCTGGGGAGTACTTACAAATAGCTGTGAAAAAAAGAGAGGTGAAAAGCAAAGGAGAAAAGGAAAGATATAAGCATCTGAATGCAGAGTTTCAAAGAATAGCAAGAAGATATAAGAAAGCTTTCTTCAGTGATCAGTGCAAGGAAATAGAGGAAAAGAACAGAATGGGAAAGACTAGAGATCTCTTCAAGAAAATTAGAGATACCAAGGGAACATTTCATGCAAAGATGGACTTGATAAAGGACAAAAATGGTCTAGACCTAACAAAAGCAGAAGATATTAAGAAGAGGTGGCAAGAATACACGGAACAACTGTACAAAAAAGATCTTCACGACCCAGATAATCATGATGATGTGATCACTCATCTAGAGCCAGACATATTGGAATGTGAAGTCAAGTGGGCCTTAGAAAGCATCACTACAAACAAAGCTAGTGGAGGAGATGGAATTCCAGTGGAGCTGTTTCAAATCCTGAAAAATGATGCTGTGAAAGGGCTGCACTCAACATGCCAACAAATTTGGAAAACTCAGCAGTGACCACAGGACTGGAAAAGGTCAGTTTTTATTCCAATTCCAAAGAAAGGCAATGCCAAAGAA
>SJYC01122304.1:0-18060 GCA_006408675.1 Madoqua kirkii | reverse complement strand
GAAAGTGCTGCACTCAATATGCCAGCAAATTTGGAAAACTCAGCAGTGGCCACAGGACTGGAAAAGGTCAGTTTTTATTCCAATTCCAAAGAAAGGCAATGCCAAAGAATGCTCAAACTACCGCACAATTGCACTCATCTCACATGCTAGGAAAGTAATGCTCAAAATTCTCCAAGCCAGGCTTTAGCAAAACATGAACCGTGAACTCCCTAATGTTCAAGCTGATTTTAGAAAAGGCAGAGGAACCAGAGATCAAATTGCCAACATCCACTGGATCATGGAAAAAGCAAGAGAGTTCCAGAAAAACATCTATTTCTGCTTTATTGATTATGCCAAAGCCTTTGACTGCATGGATCACAATAAACTGTAGACAATTCTGAAAGAGATGGGAATACCAGAGCACCTGACCTTCCTCTTAAGAAATCTGTATGCAGGTCAGGAAGCAACAGTTAGAACTGGACATGGGACAACAGACTGGTTCCAAATAGGAAAAGGAGTATGTCAAGGATGTATATTGTCACCCTGGTTATTTAACTTCTATGCAGAGTACATCATGAGAAACACTGGACTGGAAGAAACACAAGCTGGAATCAAGATTGCGGGAGAAATATCAATAACCTCAGATATGCAGATGACAACACCCTTATGGCAGAAAGTGAAGAGGAGCTAAAGGGCCTCTTGATGAAAGTGAAAGAAGAGAGTGAAAAAATTGGCTTAAAGCTCAACATTTAGAAAATGAAGACCATGGCATCCAGTCCCATCACTTCATGGGAAATAGATGGGGGAACAGTGGAAACAGTGTCAGACTTTATTTTTGGGGGCTCCAAAATCACTGCAGATGGTGACTACAGCCATGAAATTAAAAGACACTTACTCCTTACAAGGAAAGTTATGACCAACCTAGATAGCATATTCAAAAGCAGAGACATTATTTTGCCAACTAAGGTCCGTCTAATCAAGGCTATGGTTTTTCCTGTGGTCATGTATGGATGTGAGAGTCAGATTGTGAAGAAGGCTGAGCACCGAAGAATTGCTGCTTTTGAACTGTGGTGTTGGAGAGGACGTTTGAGAGTCCTTGGACTGCAAGGAGATCCAACCAGTCCATTCTGACGGAGATTTACCTTGGGATTTCTTTGGAAGGAATGATGCTAAAGCTGAAACTCCTGTACTTTGGCCACCTCATGTGAAGAGTTGACTCATTGGAAAAGACTCTGATGCTGGGAGGAATTGGGGGCAGAAGGAGAAGGGGACGACTGTGAATGAGTTGACTGGATGGCATCAGAGACTCGATGGACATGAGTCTGAGTGAACTCCGAGAGATGATAATGAACAGGGAGGCCTGGTGTGCTGCAGTTCATGGGGTCACAAAGAGTCAGACACAACTGAGCAACTGAACTGAACTGCTACATAGATTCTATATTGGTCATATTCTCTTAAATAGCTGAGCAGTAAAGATACACTCTAGTGCATTAATCCATTTGTCCTTGATTGATCTTTAGATTTTTTTTTCAATTCTTTATTTTTCAAACAATGCTTCAGTGCACTTTTTGTGAAAATGTTGATGTGTGCACATAGATGTGTACATGATGTGTGTGTGACTGTCCCCACAGAATAGAGTCTTTGATGGGGAGAAGCTACATCAGAATGTATGCAAGTCTTACATTTTAAGTATGCCAGTATATTGCCAAGAAAGTGAAAAGGTTTCATCAATTTATATACTTAGCAATAGATATTCATTTTCCTACACACTTGCTAAGACTACATTTTATCCAATACTTTATTTTTCTCATTTCCTAGGTGAAAAATAGCATCTTGATCAATCTTTATTGACTTGGTAATGTTTTACCTAAAATCTGATCATAAATTAGTTAAAATACAATTTAATCTGTAGAAAACTGATACTTTTGCAATTTGAGTTACCCAATCCGGAATTTGATATGCTTCCACATTTATCCAGGTCTTCCCTTATCACCTTTGGTGATGACTTGTTCTTTAAATTCATTTTATAAATCATTAGATGTTTGTAATATTTAAATGTTTAATATTTTTATTGATCTAGGAGGTTGGATGATTTATCATTATAGTTTATTGCCAGTTACAACTGTGCTAGAGCACTTTTCTCAAGCAGGAATTTCCATGGACATTCTTATTTAATATCACAATATTCCCAAGAAGGAGATAGTGCTCCATTGCACAGATAAGGGACTTCCCAGATGGCTCAGACAGTAAAGAATCTGCCAGCAATGCAGGAGACACAGGCCATACGAGTTTGATCCTTGGCTCAGGAAGATCCTCTGGAGGAGGATATGACAACTCACTCCAGTATTCTTGTCTGGAGAATCTCCTGGACAGAGGAGCCTGGTGAGTTGCAGTCCATAGGGTCCCAAAGAGTCAGACTAAGGAAACTGAGGTTCTGTTGGGCTGTCCCTGTATTCTCTGTTATGTTGATAGGAGGTCAGAGTACTGAATATGTGTATTACCCTTCTGGAAGTCCTCTCTCATCCCTGCCCACCACCAGTTTTTATCACTCTACACCTTCCTGGATCTCACCCTTCTCTCTCTTCCTGTGTTTTTTTTGCTGGCTTCCTTCTCTTACTTACCTGCTGGAGGGTAATTGAGCATCAGTTCCTGTAAAGGATCCTTCGACATTCAGAGCTTGGTCCCCAAGCTCTGCCTCCAGCTGCACTTGTGTTATCCATGCTGCCACCCAGCATGCTCAGGACTGAACTCCTGTCTTCCCTGAAGAAAAGAAACCCTTGCCAAACTTCTCCGCTCCATCACTGCTATCACACTTCCATCGAACCCTTAGGTCCAGAGCTCTGCATGCTCCTCTCCCTCCAAGTTCTGTGGATCCTTTAGTTTGCATGTATTTCTCTGTGTGTCACGCATTACCTTATGGCAGAAAGTGAAGAGGAGCTAAAGGGCCTCTTGATGAAAGTGAAAGAAGAGAGTGAAAAAATTGGCTTAAAGCTCAACATTTAGAAAATGAAGACCATGGCATCCAGTCCCATCACTTCATGGGAAATAGATGGGGGAACAGTGGAAACAGTGTCAGACTTTATTTTTGGGGGCTCCAAAATCACTGCAGATGGTGACTACAGCCATGAAATTAAAAGACACTTACTCCTTACAAGGAAAGTTATGACCAACCTAGATAGCATATTCAAAAGCAGAGACATTATTTTGCCAACTAAGGTCCGTCTAATCAAGGCTATGGTTTTTCCTGTGGTCATGTATGGATGTGAGAGTCAGATTGTGAAGAAGGCTGAGCACCGAAGAATTGCTGCTTTTGAACTGTGGTGTTGGAGAGGACGTTTGAGAGTCCTTGGACTGCAAGGAGATCCAACCAGTCCATTCTGACGGAGATTTACCTTGGGATTTCTTTGGAAGGAATGATGCTAAAGCTGAAACTCCTGTACTTTGGCCACCTCATGTGAAGAGTTGACTCATTGGAAAAGACTCTGATGCTGGGAGGAATTGGGGGCAGAAGGAGAAGGGGACGACTGTGAATGAGTTGACTGGATGGCATCAGAGACTCGATGGACATGAGTCTGAGTGAACTCCGAGAGATGATAATGAACAGGGAGGCCTGGTGTGCTGCAGTTCATGGGGTCACAAAGAGTCAGACACAACTGAGCAACTGAACTGAACTGCTACATAGATTCTATATTGGTCATATTCTCTTAAATAGCTGAGCAGTAAAGATACACTCTAGTGCATTAATCCATTTGTCCTTGATTGATCTTTAGATTTTTTTTTCAATTCTTTATTTTTCAAACAATGCTTCAGTGCACTTTTTGTGAAAATGTTGATGTGTGCACATAGATGTGTACATGATGTGTGTGTGACTGTCCCCACAGAATAGAGTCTTTGATGGGGAGAAGCTACATCAGAATGTATGCAAGTCTTACATTTTAAGTATGCCAGTATATTGCCAAGAAAGTGAAAAGGTTTCATCAATTTATATACTTAGCAATAGATATTCATTTTCCTACACACTTGCTAAGACTACATTTTATCCAATACTTTATTTTTCTCATTTCCTAGGTGAAAAATAGCATCTTGATCAATCTTTATTGACTTGGTAATGTTTTACCTAAAATCTGATCATAAATTAGTTAAAATACAATTTAATCTGTAGAAAACTGATACTTTTGCAATTTGAGTTACCCAATCCTGGAATTTGATATGCTTCCACATTTATCCAGGTCTTCCCTTATCACCTTTGGTGATGACTTGTTCTTTAAATTCATTTTATAAATCATTAGATGTTTGTAATATTTAAATGTTTAATATTTTTATTGATCTAGGAGGTTGGATGATTTATCATTATAGTTTATTGCCAGTTACAACTGTGCTAGAGCACTTTTCTCAAGCAGGAATTTCCATGGACATTCTTATTTAATATCACAATATTCCCAAGAAGGAGATAGTGCTCCATTGCACAGATAAGGGACTTCCCAGATGGCTCAGACAGTAAAGAATCTGCCAGCAATGCAGGAGACACAGGCCATACGAGTTTGATCCTTGGCTCAGGAAGATCCTCTGGAGGAGGATATGACAACTCACTCCAGTATTCTTGTCTGGAGAATCTCCTGGACAGAGGAGCCTGGTGAGTTGCAGTCCATAGGGTCCCAAAGAGTCAGACTAAGGAAACTGAGGTTCTGTTGGGCTGTCCCTGTATTCTCTGTTATGTTGATAGGAGGTCAGAGTACTGAATATGTGTATTACCCTTCTGGAAGTCCTCTCTCATCCCTGCCCACCACCAGTTTTTATCACTCTACACCTTCCTGGATCTCACCCTTCTCTCTCTTCCTGTGTTTTTTTTGCTGGCTTCCTTCTCTTACTTACCTGCTGGAGGGTAATTGAGCATCAGTTCCTGTAAAGGATCCTTCGACATTCAGAGCTTGGTCCCCAAGCTCTGCCTCCAGCTGCACTTGTGTTATCCATGCTGCCACCCAGCATGCTCAGGACTGAACTCCTGTCTTCCCTGAAGAAAAGAAACCCTTGCCAAACTTCTCCGCTCCATCACTGCTATCACACTTCCATCGAACCCTTAGGTCCAGAGCTCTGCATGCTCCTCTCCCTCCAAGTTCTGTGGATCCTTTAGTTTGCATGTATTTCTCTGTGTGTCACGCATTTCCTCCCACAGCTGTCCCCACGCTTGGCCCAGGCCTTCCTGCTCATGCCTGGAGTAGGGAGCGTGGTTGGTGAGGGCATGCATTTCCATTCCCATCACCAGGGTATCATGCTGCCTGGGGTGGTGCTTCTGGTGCTGTGCATACAAGCAGTCACCTCTGCTTGGTCCTCACTGTTTTCATCTGTAAACATGGGAATAATAAGAGGCCCTGCGTCGTGCAGTCTTTGTATGAAGTAAATGAGTCAACATGTATGATGTTTGAGCCTCAGTGGCTCACTGAGCTGAGAGGACCTAGGGGCTCTGATTAGAATTAGGACTCGTAATCAGCCATGTCTGCAGCCACATTTCTCCTGTTTATAAAGACAACCGTTCCACTAGGTTGAGAGCTTCCCTGGTGGGTCAGGTGGTAAAGAATCTGCCTGCAATGCAGGAGACTAGGGTTCAATCCTTGAGTTGGAAAGATCTCCTAGAGAAGGGAATGGCAACCCACTTCAGTATTCTTGCCTGGAGAATTCAATGGTCAGAGAAGCCTGGCAGGCTACAGTCCTTGAAGTTGCAAAGAGTTGGACACAGTGAGGAAGTAATGCCTTCACCCTCACTTCATTCCACTGTTAGAGCCCACCCTGCTGCAGGATAGCCCCATTTTAACTAGTGACATCTGCAATGATCCAGTTTCCAAATAAGGTCACCTTCTGAGATCCTGGGGGTTACGACTTAACTCATGAATTTTGACCATGGGCTTTTCCGGTGGCTCAGTTGGTAAAGAGTCTGCCTGCAATGAAGAAGACCCAGGTTCGATCCCTGGGTCAGGAAGATCACCTGGAGAAAGAAATAGCAACCTACTCCACCCTCTTTGCCTGGGAAATTCCATGGACAGAGGAGCCTTGTGGGGTACAGTCCATGGCATCTCAAAAGTTGGACAAGGCCTAGCAACCAGACCACCACCATGAATTTTGGAAGGAACACCGAAACAACTGGTTGGATATCTTCTCATAAAGGGCAAGAACTTTCTCTGTCATGTGTTAGTTGCTCAGCTATGCCCAACTCTTTGCCACTCTACGGACTGTAGCCCATCAGGCCCCTCTGTCCGTGTAATTATTCAGGCAAGAATACAGGAGTGGGTTGCCATGCTCTCCTCTCGGAGATCTTTCCAACCCAAGGATCAAACCCACATCTTCCACATTGCAGGCAGATTCTTTACTGTCTGAGCCACTGGTGAAGCTTCTCTCTTATATGTGAAACTTTTAATATAATTTTGGTAAACAGTAGTTTTTATCCGGCCACTCAATTGCTCTCCAGGCAAGAATACTGGAGTGGGTCGCCATGCCCTCCTCCAGGGGGTTTTCCAGACCCAGGGATCAAACCCACATCTCTTTTGTCTCCTGCATTGGCAGACAGGTCCTTTACCAGGAGGGCCACTTGGAAAGCCCAACTTCTGTTTCAGTTAATGCTAATTTCTCTTCCAAAATAAAGAAATATGAGATATTCATTCAGAAGCTCATCTCATTTCTAGCACTATATATTCTTAGAACTTGGATTTTAATCTTGTGTTCCTTTCGTTTTTCAGAAACTGTTATAAGAACTGTTTAGGAGAAAGCTCCGTTTCATTACACAGCATGGATGTCAATTGGAGGTGACAGCACAGCTGATAAAAGTTTCATTGTGTTGTGCTACCAGTTGGCATCTTATTAGAAAAACCATCTGTTCTTTTAATTACTATTAACTCAGTTGAGATTGCAATAGCAAAAAAAAAAAAAAAACCAACCCTGAAGATATATTTCCAACTAAGTGAAAAATCAAACATACTTTTAAAATCTTCCTGAAAATAATATTGTCTCTATTGAAGATCTAACAGCCTGACTATGGTAAAAAGCCAGAGAATGTTATAAAAGAATAATTAACATAAAAATCTTAAAATATGATCATTTTCATGTAAGAATACATTATGGTCATTCCTAGAGGGGGAAATACTCTTTTATGTATTATACATAAGGAAGTTTCTTGTTGAAAGCTAAAGAGAAGAATTTCAGCTTTCTTTCTTTTTACCCAGACTTAAGAAGAGATATTTTGTATACAACTCATGATGGATATGGAGAAGGCAATGACACCCCACCCCAGTGCTCTTGCCTGGAAGATCCCATGGATAGAGGAGCCTGATGGGCTGCAGTCCATGGGGTCGCGAGGAGTCAGACACAACTGAATGACTTCACTTTCACTTTTCACTTTCATGCATTGGAGAAGGAAATGGCAACCCACTCCAGTGTTCTCGCCTGGAGAATCCCAGGGATGGGGGAGCCTGGTGGGCTGCCATCTTTGGGGTTGCACAGAGTGGGACACGACTGAAGTGACTTAGCAGCAGCAGCAGCAGGAGCAGCAGCAGCATGGTGGATAGGTTTCATCCATTCATCTCATGAACAAATATTTTCAGGCAGCACAGCCAAGGACTGTTCTGTGTTACAGAGACGAAAAGTTGATGAAAACAATTCAAGTGCCTGCTGTTCTAGTTAGAGAAATGTTAAAGCAATCTCAAACACATTCAAGATGACTTCATGTAGATATAATAACAGTCAAGTGCTCGGAGCGTGAGTGACCGTGGATTATGGATGTGGTTCACCTGGGATGACATCGCTACAAAGTTACTTTGGGAATTGAGGCCAGACTGATGGGAAGGAACCAGTTTAGATGGAGCTCTGGGCTCAGGGACTTTGAGGTGGAGTGGTTAGAAGAAGATTTCAGGGCAGAGCACAGGAGAGAGACAGAGAGTGCATGAATTACATGGCCAAACCTAAACCCTTGTGTAACTGTGAATAACTGGGTCTAGTGGGACCACATCAGGACACAGAATGGTTTGATGGTGAATATACTGATGGTAGTAGGGGTGGAGACAGAATGTTAGGAGGCTGGGATCGTTCAAACTGGGGGTTCCCGGAGAGGCAAGTGGATGATTCAGAATATAGTTTAAAACAAGTAACAGTTTATATATCTGGTGGAAGATATATGCAGGGTGAAGAATGATTAATTTGGCAACTTCAGAATATGTCTCTTATGTTCAGATACTGGCAAACATGCCAGGGAATTGTTATTGTTGTTGTTCAGTTGCTAGGTTGTATTTGGCTCCTTGCAAACCCACTGACTCTAGCACACCAACCTCCTCTATCCACTATTTCTGAGAGGTCACTCAAATTCATGTCATTTAAGTCTGTGATGCCATACAACCGTCTCATCCTCTGTCACCCCTTTCTTTTTCCTGCCCTTAGTCTTTCCTAGCATCAGGGTCTTTTCTAATGAGTTGGTTCTTCACATGGCCAAAGTATTGGAGCTTCAGCTTCAGCATCAGTCCTTCCAATGAATATTCAGGGTTGATTTTCTGTAGGATTGACTGGTTTGATCTTGCTGTCCAAGGGACTTTCAAGAGTCTTCTTCAGCACCGCAGTTTAAAAACATCAATTCTTTGGTGCTCAGCCTTCTTTATGGTCCAACTCTCACATCTGTACATGACTACTGGAAAAAGCATAGCTTTGACTATATGGACCTTTGTTCATAAAATGATGTCTGTGCCTTTTAATATGCTGTATCAGCTTGTCATAACTTTCCTTCCAAGGAGCAAACATGACAGCAGATATTATTCAAATGACATCACCATGATGTTAGAGCAGGTCTCTGAGTTTCCATCTACTCTGGATCTGTATATGTGTCTACTCTTTTTTTCCCCTATCTTTTCATCACTTAGTGGGCTGGCATGAGAACTCTTCTACACGGGCAGTAAGTTCTGACCTTTTTCATTTTTGTTTTGGTTGTGGTGCACAGCACTCGGGATCTCAGGCCCTGGAACAGGGTTAGAACGCCCCCTCTCCTGCCACCTTGCAGTGGTAGTGTGGACTCTTAACCACTGGACCATCAAGGGAGCCTGTGTCTGTCTACTCTCTCTCTAGAGCCAGACATCCTGGAATGTGAAGTCAAGAGGGCTTTGGAAAGCATCGCTATAAACAAAGCTAGTGGAGGTGATGGAATTCCAGTTGAACTGTTTCAAATCCTAAAAGATGATGCTGTGAAAGTGCTGCACTCAATATGTCAGCAAATTTGGAAAACTCAGCAGTGGCCACAGGACTGGAAAAGGTCAGTTTCCATTCCAATCCCAAAGAAAGGCAATGCCAAAGAATGCTCAGACTACCGCACAACTGCACTCATCTCACATGCTAGTAAAGTAATGTTCAAAATTGTCCAAGCCAGGCTTCAGCAATACATAAACTGAGAACTCCCTGATGTTCAAGCTGGTTTTAGAAAAGGCAGAGAAACCAGAGATCAAATTGCCAGCATCTGCTGGATCATCAAAAAAGCAAGAGAATTCCAGAAAAACATCTATTTCTGCTTTATTGACTGTGCCAAAGCCTTTGACTGTGTGGATCACAATAAACTATGGACAGTTCTGAAAGAGATGGGAATACCAGAGCACCTGACCTTCCTCTTAAGAAATCTGTATGCAGGTCAGGAAGCAACAGTTAGAACTGGACATGGGACAACAGACTGGTTTCAAATAGGAAAAGGAGTACGTCAAGGCTGTATATTGTCACCCTGGTTATTTAACTTCTATGCAGAGTACATCATGAGAAACACTGGACTGGAAGAAACACAAGCTGGAATCAAGATTGTGGGAGAAATATCAATAACCTCAGATATGCAGATGACACCCCCTTATGTCAGAAAATGAAAAAGCCTCTTGATGAAAGTGAAAGTGGAGAGTGAAAAAGCTGGCTTAAAGCTCAACATTCAGAAAACTAAGACCATGGCATCCAGTCCCATCACTTCATGGGAAATAGATGGGGAAACAGTGGAAACAGTGTCAGACTGTTTTGGGGGGCTCCAAAATTACTGCAGATGGTGATTGCAGCATGAAATTACAAGACGCTTACTCCTTGGAAGAAAAGTTATGACCAACCTAGACGGCATATTCAAAAGCAGAGACATTACTTTGGCAACTAAGGTCCGTCTAGTGAAGGCTATGGTTTTTCCTGTGGTCATGTATGGATGTGAGAGTTGGACTGTGAAGAAGGCTGAGCACTGAAGAATTGATGCTTTTGAAGTGTGGTGTTGGAGAACACTCTTGAGAGTCCTTGGAATGCAAGGAGATCCAACCAGTCCATTCTGAAGGAGATCAACCCTGGGATTTCTTTGGAAGGAGTGATGTTAAAGCTGAAACTCCAGTCCTTTGGCCACCTCATGTGAAGAGTTGACTCATTGGAAAAGACTCTGATGCTGGGAGGGATCGGTGGCAGAAGGAGAAGGGGACAACAGAGGATGAGATGGCTGGATGGCATCACTGACTCGATGGACGTGAGTCTGAGTGAACTCTGGGAGTTGGTGATGGACAGGAAGGCCTGGCGTGTTGCAATTCATGGGGTCACAAAGAGTCAGACATGACTGAGTGACTGAACTGACTGAACGGCTCTCTCTCTCTGGTTTCTCTCTAATCCTTTCTACTTCAGAAAGGACTTCTAAAGACAGTATCCTCACAGCCTCTTCCCCTGAGAGCCCCTTCCTCACTCAGACATGTAAAGGCCCTTTCTGGGTCTTGTTTATATCTTTTTACCCCTGTTAGTTTCATTGAGTTAGACAAGGCTGTGGTCCATGTGATTAGACTGGCTAGTTTTCTGTGATTATGGCTTCAGTGTGCCTGCCCTCTGGTGCCCTCTTGCAACACCTACCATCTTACTTGGGTTTCTCTTACCTTGGATGTGGGATATCTCTTCACAGCTGCTCCAGCAAAGTGCAGCTGCTGCTCCTTACGTTGGATGAGGGGTATCTCCTCACCACTGCCCCTCCTGACCTGAACTTGAAGTAGCTCCTCTAGGCCCTCCTGTGCCCATGCAGCCACCGCTCCTTGGACATGGGGTGGCTCCTCCCAGCCACTGCATCTGACCTTGGTGCCCTGTTGTGTGACATGACACTGGCTCACAGAGTGTTGGGAAACATTTTGTCTGTGGTGACACAGCTCCAAATAGCAGAATTCTGATGTCACATGTGCCGTGGTCATTTTCACTTGTGTGTTTTTTCTAACACATGAGGATTCCTCAATAGTAAGTACATCCATGAAGAGTCAGGAGTGAGCCCTACTGTGTAAGTGGATATGGACTCTTTCTTCACCGTTGCTTTAGGCAGGCCTGATGGCTTTGGGCAGCACTGGGTACACCTGATGACTGGCCTTTCCTGGAAGATCAGCTGAGTAAAACACATGATATTTACTTTTGTAGTGACCACCTTTAAACTTTTTTTAATTGGAGGATAGTTACTGTACAATGGAGGGCTGGTTTCTGCTATATAACAACATGAATCAGCCATAATTGTGTATGTGTATGTACATATATGTGTATGTTTATATATATCCATATATATATATATCCTCTCTCCAGTATCTCAACTGGATATATATACCCCCTTTCTCTTGAGCCTCTACATATAAGGGTATGTACATATGTGTGTGTGTGTACATATATATCCCCTCTCCAGTATCTCAATTGGATATATATATCCGCTCTCTCTTGAGCCTCCCTTCCCACTCCATCCTACCCCTCTAGGTCATCACAGGCACTGAGCTGAGCTCCCTGTGGTATACAGCTGCTTCCCACTAGCTGTCCATTTTACACATGGTAGCATATATATGGGCTTCCCTGGTGGCTCAGATGGTAAAGAATCCACTTGTCAATGCAGGAGACCCCAGTTCAATCCCTGGGCGGGAAGATCATCTGGAAAAGGGAATGGCTATGTGCTCCAGTATTCTTGCCTGGAGGATTGCATGGAGAAAGGAGCCTGGTGGGCAACAGTCCATGGGGCTGCACAGAGCTGGACACGACTCAGCGACTAACAGTCAGTGCTACTCTCGGTTCTTCCCACTGTCTCTTCTGTAGCTATCATTTTAGATAATGGCTATCTTTGGGTGGAATCTATGTGTCAACCTCATCTTCAGCAGTAGAACAAAGGGTGATTCGCCATCTCTGTTTCATAGATGAACTGTCCAAAGCTTAAAAAGTAGACTGTATTATCAAAGGTCACACAAAGTGATATTGACAGATTTAGAATTCAGATCCATTGGATTCCCAAACTCAGAATTTTTTTTCCTCCACAATGAGCAATCTTTCCAGGTGTTTGAGCCTGTTGCTCCTAGTACCAGGGAAAGACCTTTTAACTTTATAACAACAGGAAAAAAAAAAAATTAGCTGAGCAGATTGAGCAAGCAGTAACGAAGAGTGTATGTGTGTTAGTCATTCAGTTACGTCCCACTCTTTGTGACCCTATGGACTGTAGCCCGCCAGACTCCTCTGTCCATGGGATTCTCCAGGCAAGAATACTGGAATGGGTTGCCATTCCCTTCTCCATGGGATCTTCCTGACCCAGGGATTGAATCCGGGTCTCCCATATTGCAGGTAGATTTTTTACCACCTGAACCATCAGGGAAGTCCTTGATAAAGGGTACTGGAACATATGCAGTTATTTGTGTCCAAGTTCCCCAAAGGAGGAAAGCCAGCATTTATCACCAAACTTGAATTTATCCTTGTGTATTCAGCTTGGTGATACATACTGACTTTCCCCCTTTGGTAACTGATAGTTTCTTTCATCCCAGTGAGATGACGATTATAATCCAGTCTCTTCCCTCCAATCCTATTATCACATCAGATGCCATGACTCTGCCCTTGAGACTCAGGTCTGTTTAGACTGTCAGGTCCCTGAAGGCGGAAGCTGTGTCTCATCCCTTTCTGTGTTCTCAGAACCCGGACAGTGCTGTCCCGGGGAATGGACGTAGCTGTGGTTTCTACTCCCCAGAACACACGGCCGACCGTAGAATCAGCTCCCACTTGCTCCCTTCAGGACGACATGCATGCCGGCTGGCTGCAACTCAGTTTGGCAAACTGGATTCCTAGAACTGTTGCTGTTTCTCTGCCTCTGATGCTGCCAGAAACCCAAAAGGCACGGTGCTGAGCCTCAGGATGTGTCATCTGCTGTGAGTTCACCACTCAGCACCGTGATGGGAGTGTGTGGCTGTAGGGCTACTACTCTGAGAATTTCTATGGCATTCCCAATCATGCTACTGCCCCCTTTTCTTTGGTAGTTTTGATCTTGGGTGGCCTCAGCCTGCAGTGGCTTGGAGTGGGGCTTCAGTTTCCCCACCAAAGAGATTGAGTTCAGGTCCTGGTGACAAGATCACCAATTCTAGCCACTGGGCCAGTGGTCAGTGACCAGGCCAGAAGAAGTATTCCCACAAAGATGGAAAGTAGTGAAACAAGTAAAGTACTTATGAGGAGGAAAAAGAGTATAGCATATGTGGATAGACAGATGGTCTGACACAGAAAAAGAGAGTCACTGAGTCACACCCTCGTGGCAGTTTCTATTACTTTTTATGGGGCATTTCTTCCGAGTTTCCTCTGATCAGTCATTTCGGTTTGCCTGGTTCACAGTCCATATTTGCTGCATCTTGGAGCCCTCTCATGTGTGCACACGCATCTCTCAGCCAAGAGGGATTGAAGGGGCTTATGGGTAGTTAGCATCACTTAGCACCATTCCTCTTTGACCCCCAGAAGCCTTTCTGCACTCGTGTAGGCAGGGAGGTCTCCTGACTTTGAGAAATGTGGTCTGGGCAAGGCCCAGTTGCCTCTCCTTACTGTGCTGCGGTTCTTATTCTGGGGTTTCAGTCCATAGGAAATGAATCTCCTATCACTACACCCTGGGGCCCCTCATCTACCTCCGGCTCAGTTTTACATTTCTGGATAGAAGTGGTCCACTAGCCCCTGTGCTGAGCATTAATAGCAAGGCTGGTACTAAGCTGTGAGTTTTCTTCACTGGATTAACACACCAGCCAGTAAATACTGGAGACCTGTGCCAGCACTCAATTGACACCCATTTCTTCTGGGTGTATGCAAAGTTCTAAGAGCTTTGGTAGGTCTGGTTTCTCCCTCTCAGCACACATCCTGAGTGTGTCCACAGCGATTCTGTCAGCAGAGACAGGTGACAGCTCAGAGCCTGGTAGTAAAGGAGTGTGTGTTTGTGCGTGCTAAGTCACTTCAGTCTTGTCCAACTCTTTGTGATCCTATAGACCCTAGCCCACCAGGCTCCTCTGTTCAAGGGATTCTCCAGGCAAGAATACTGGAGTGTCTTGCTGTGCCCTTCTCCAGGGCATTTTCCTGATCCAGGGATTGAACCCTCATCTCCTTTGTGTCTCCTGTCTTGGAGGTAGATTCTTGTCACCAGTACTACCTGGGAAACCCAGAGAGAACAGATGAACTATTAAAGACAGCACTGGGGACTTGAACTCCTGTACCATTCAGTGAATGTTGATAAGTCAAGATAGCTTCTGATATATCCCTTTAATAACTGAGCCATGTGGCTCAACAATCTCCAACTGCAATTATGACCCTAAATCCAAAAATCATTCACGATTGTTCAGTTGACTGCTTTGCAGTATGTTTAACATGACAAAAAGTGTGGACTATATTTTAGCAGTGTTTATATGTAAAGTGCTAATAATTTTCCAAGGAAAATAAAATTACCTACAAAAGTTTGGCTTTGCACAGTTGTATGTTACCAGACAGTTCTGAGTAATAAAGGTGTGTGTGTGTGTGAGAGAGAGAGACTATGTGTGATTTATTGCTATTAATATTTTGTGTTTTTATATTTGCCTATTTTAACAGAAGCAGATTCTTCCATCTCATTTAAGGCTGTGAACAAATTCACTTATTCCATATGATACAAAATCCTCTGCTGATGTAAAGCAGAAAGTGGGGTGCATTGAAAAGTAAGGGGATGGTTGAGAAGATTCCTCACCATGAAACCAAGACACCTGATGTCCTAGTGACATAGCTATGCCTATTGTCCCATAGCTATGTCCTCATTATCCCAAGATATCCCCGTGTCTTGGGAGTTCAGGCTGAACCCCAGGACTCTGGGTCTTTGTGGTCCTCTCCTAATCAGATTCTTCTATTCTTCATTTTTATTTTAGGTTTTAAAATATTGATCAGTTTGGTGATGGGTTTCTATGAGAAATAAAGGGTTCGACAGAGATGGTTCAAATTAGCATGGGAATTCAGCCAACTCCTTCTTCCTTCCCTGTGAATATCTCAGAAAATGTTTCAGACCAACAAGGTTCCCAATTCTCTGAAACACCATGTCTTTAGAGAGTCTATTTAGCATGCTAAGTGGATAAAAAGGAGTCAGCTATTCCAGGAGCAAAGTGAGTGATTAAATTAAGTGTA
Organism: Madoqua kirkii; assembly: GCA_006408675.1. Classification (NCBI taxonomy): domain Eukaryota; kingdom Metazoa; phylum Chordata; class Mammalia; order Artiodactyla; family Bovidae; genus Madoqua; species Madoqua kirkii. The sequence continues at coordinate 2,682 of SJYC01122304.1, read as the reverse complement.
CCTGGAGAGTAGAGCCCTCTTAGGAATCAGTGGAGTAATGAGCGCAGGCTGCTGCTTCTGCATCCCTGAGCATCTCCTGACACTCAGAGGAGCCGTGCACACGAGGCTCCCCTTACGTCACCACTGCTGATGGCCTGTCAATTCTCGTGGAAAGACTCCGTCTTAAAGTGGTGACAGGAGTTAATATAGTAGCTTTTTGTCCCTTGTTTCTGTCTTTCACTTTGTACTTTAAAGTAACTGATTATTAAAGGATTATGTAAGCATGCAAAATATATTGACAGGAAAGAAAATGTTTCAATTATACACAATATATACTGGTAAGTCCTGTTTGGCATGTGATGGCAGATGACAAGTGGTAATTTTAGTTGCTGTTTTCAGGGGGAGGATAAAGCAAAAGTATCTAGAATATACATCATTCACTTTTTCAGCTATTCTAATGTTTAGCATATTTATAGCATATTTTAAAATAAGTAACTAATATAACTGTTAAAAAATAAATTTATCACTTAAAGGTATTTTATCCTTTAGTAGTTAATTGGTGTTCTTCTGGAAAGCTTATGCTGGATCAGTGTTTGTTTTATGATTTTTTTTTTTAATTCATGTTCATTGAATTGTTTTCATATTGTGTAAGAAGCAATAGCTATTTTTACTTTATCTGACAGTTGATCTATGAAAAATAAGAAGTAACCAGGGGATGGCTGTGAGAATTGTGTTCACAGCTTAAATATTTGAGACCTAAAAGTAATGAAGTCAGGACTTCTGGCAAGTTCTGATTAAACCAAAGGCAGTTTCAAATGATCCTAAGGAAAACAAACAGTTGAAAAGAATGTGAATTTTTGTCATTTTGGTCTTTTCCCAAAGAAGCAGAATCACATTACCTTTCAAGTAGAATTGCATCAGATGCAGAAATTTTCCATAGGAAAGACTAACAGTGGTATACAAGGAATTGAGCCTCCCACCATGTAAGTGCTGGAGCTCACCTAGGAATGTACTCCTTTGCTTTTATTTGTTATAGACAAAAATGATCACTGAACACTGAAAACTTATCTTTAGATATTTACATATCTTTAGATGTTTTAACATTAATTAGATATTAATTAGTTAAAGACATTACATATCTTTAGATATTTTTGAAGGAAAGAGTCATCTTTATTCTCCTTCAAGCAACAAAGATGCTTGGTCTCTTAATGCTGGCCATTTCTGTTCAAACTGAGTTACAGAGGCAAAACCCACAGGTCATGGAGAACACATTGTGTCCAGTGTTGATATGCAGGAGGAAGAGGTGGGTATCACTTTTTTCTCCCTGAGGTGAAAATGCTATCATCAACAATTTCAGTAGTAATCAGAAAATAGCAGAGCTCTCGAAAACACTGAATATAGGAAGAATTGATCTTTATCCTAGAATATAGATGTAAGTGTTGGTTATCACTGAGGAAATAAAAAGTCTTTCCTGGGAAGGTTGTGGAATATATCATTGTTCTGTAGTCTAATATGTTTATGTATTTATTGAAACACTTGGAATACTTACATGATGTAGAGATTTATAAAAGAAAATTAATACTCCTTTAATTTGTCATATTCTGGGAGAAAAGTGATGGCAAAGAAAATCTGCTAAATTAGCAACATACCAATTATATGCCAACTTTCTTGCTCCTAAATAATACATGACCTAAAAAATTAACTCATGTGACTAAGCTTTTCAAGTATGTATTTATTCTGTAGTATACTCACTAAAACCCCTTAATTTAGAATAAAGAATTAATATAGCTTGAACCCTTAAAGTAACACACACACAAACACTAACACACACACATCTAATATTATTTGCCTTCATCTGAGTTTCCTTCAGGTGAAGAAAATCTATTCAGTAACTTTGTATGACTGCGTTGCTTCTGTTCTGCTTTAATGGGGTAATCGTTTTCTTTTATTTTAGGATCTAGATTTCTCATCACATCCACGGGCGCCTTGTATATTAAAGATGTACAAAATGAAGATGGATTGTATAACTACCGCTGTGTCACGAGGCACAGATACACCGGGGAGACCAGGCAAAGTAACAGCGCCAGACTTTTTGTATCAGGTAAAAACTCATCGGCACTGAGACTTCTGTTTCTGTTTTCTTTTGTTAGTGCTCTGAGATGACTCCACTGAAATCATGGAACTCACAAGTAAAATGAAGTATGTATTTCTGTCCCAAAATATTCTAGCAACTTGAGGGTTTTTTAAATTAAAAAAAAAAAAGAAATAAAAACTTTACCCGATACAGTACAATGCAAATATGGATATTTCACCTACTGTAAAATTCCAAATTTCTTTGACCCTATATTATTGCTACTTCGTTGACAATGCCTCCTCTCGCTATTGTTGTATGTTATGACGTTGGTGATACCAGTTAGCGGCCACAGTGTTTTCTACCCTGCAGAGCTCTCAGGGATCAGGACGTGGTCCTTGGAACACACCGCTTGCTCCTCATCTAGCAGCAGTGGAGAAATTATCCATGTTGGCCTAGAAGGGTGGGTTTGGTTGGGGATGAGGGGAGACTCAAGAGGGAGGGAACATATGTTTACTTATGGAAAATTCATAGTGTTGTATGGTGTAAGCCAACACAAAAAATGTAAATCAATTATCCTCCAATAAAAAATTTTAAAATGTAATATTCTATGCCCATTGGTTTAATACAGC
>SJYC01122303.1:0-89613 GCA_006408675.1 Madoqua kirkii | reverse complement strand
ATTATAAAATGAGTATAATGATAATAATCATTATTAGTGAGTATAATAATATTGAGATTTTGAAATGTATATTGATTTGCAAATAAGCACTCAATTTAATGACTAAGAACTTTCTGTATTATATATATATATATATTTACCAATTGTTCAAAATAAATCAAAATCATGGAAATGAAAAAAATAAATAAATAAAGTTAAAGAAATAGGCACAGTCTTCCAGGATTATTCTCAAGTGAAGAAAACCCCAAAACAGTTTAATCCACTTTCATAAATATGTCAGTTTGTGCCTCTTTTAATGAGAGTTATACTTTAAGAAGATATTGACCTTTTGCAGAATCTTTACAGTTGGCTTGCTGTTGATCCATCAGTCAAACAAATCAGCAATACATTTACACGGGATTGCATTAATGCTCCATGCAGAAGTTTAGAAGTATGAAATGGCCATCTCAGTTTTAGAAATCAAATGTAAAATATATGAGTTTTGCTCTTCTACTTTTAGAATGTAAAATTGATCCATGCAGTAAATAGTAATTTTATTTGTCGTGATGTTTTGTGTGGGAGACATGATAACAAGTTTTCAAGTACTGGAGTAATTAGAACAATGTCACCTAATACCCACATATTGCCCTTGAAAATGCTGTATCTGAATTCCTCTTCCCCATTTACATCCTTAAAATAGCCAATGCTCACCTGTCTTTTAAGGTTTAAGACAAACATAAGTCATAATTAATTGATTCTTTCCCCCTCTGAACTTGAAAATAGTTTATCTTTACCTGTTCTTTTTCATATCAGTTGTTACTTTATCTCTTGTGTTATTAGTCATGACTTGTTGCCTCTGTTAATGGCAAGAATAATCAGCACACACACACAAAAAATATACTCATTTGTATGCCTGTGGCGGATTCATGTTGATGTGTGGCAGAACCAATACAATATTATAAAGTAATTAGCCTCCAATTAAAATAAATAAATTTAAATTAAAAAAAGAAAGAAAAGTGAGAACCCAGCTCTATGGCCCTTAAAACATCTTAAAATTGTGGAGGTGGAGGGACTTTGTAAGTTACCCAGTCAAAGAGTCAGAATTTATTTTAAAATAAATAAATAAAATACCTAGCAAATAAACCTAAAAATATGTGCTAGAAATTCTTGCAAAAATATCCTAACACATTTGCTTGTTGTTTTAAACCTAGCTCTTGACAGCTATCAGAAAACTCCTGGATAGGGCATGCACAGTACACATGTCAGAGAACATAACAGAGCAGGAAAGTGAAAGATTACCTTTTGGTGTGAAATAAGCAGGGTCTTTGATAAGAAGATCAGCCAGCCCTCAAAGTTTCCCTCTGCTTCAGAAGCCCTATCCAACCAGACTTGTATTATTGAAAAATAAAACTTAAAAATTAAAAAAAATGAAATTAAAATGTTGAGAAAATAAATTATAAAATGAGTAGCCTCTATTATCTGTTCCATGGTGTTTTTAAAAATAGGCTTTCCTGATAGCTCAGTTGGTAAAGAATCTGCCTGCAATGCAAGAGACCCCAGTTCAATTCCTGGGTCGGGAAGATCCCCTGGAGAAGGGATAGGCCACCCACTCCTGTATTCTTGGGCTTCCCTCTGGCTCAGCTGGTAAAGAGTCAGCACAAAATGTGGGAGTCCTGGGTTTTATCCCTGGGTTGGGAAGATTCCCTGGAGAAGGGAAAGGCTATCCATTCCAGTATTCTGCCCTGGAGAATTCCACAGTCCATGGGGTCGTAAAGCCTCAGACATGAGCAACTTTCACTTTCACAGTGCTGTTAATAAGAGCACAATGGTATATTTCTTCAGAATATCCTAGGAAAGGTCTTTTGTGATTAAAGAGGAACTTTTTCATGACAACACTGAAGTAAGAAAGGCAAGTCTCAGAGGAATGGTGGCATGGATCTGGGTCTAAGATGAAACTGAGCTTAGCAAAAAGAAGCAGATATGTATTTCTCCACTGAGATAATGTGAATCAAGTGATGATAATCTCAGGAGACCATTTTTCTCTGAAGTGAAACCTGGAAAAAAAAAATAAAACCTTCAAAAAAAAAAAGGTGAGAAAACAGAAAAAATAGCCTTGTTTATCTCTAGATCATTAAGTACTGATTTCTCGGAGTTGAAAAGGCAAATTTGCTTTTCTTAATCACAAGCTTAATTATTATTTTTTAAATGTTTCACTAACGTTTCAGAAATAGGCAGCAGGACTCAGGAGCATTGATTGGGTCACCACAGAAGTGATGAGAGTCCATGAGATTGCCTCACGAGCATTTGTGCAGATCAGTAAGAAGCATCAGAACAGAAACTAGTGAAGGAACATCATACACTTGAACACCAGCAGAAAAGAAGAGAGGAGATAAGACTGAACATTTGGGGTTAAAGCTGGTAGTTGTAAAAAGGGAAAGGTCAGCAGAGTCACACAGACTCAAAAGGCTCTTAAGAGAGTCTACTGCTTATGGCAAATAGCTTGTGACATTTTGGTCAGAGAAATTTCAGTACAGTAGTTGAGGGAGGAAATAGTTGATGCTAGAATTGGGAACATAGACAACGAGTGCAAATTATCTAGAGTTTAAGCTTTGAAGGATGACAGAAAATTATTTAATTTTAAATTAGATCTAAATTTTTAATAAATGTAAACATGGGGTTTGCTAGTAACAAGGTTTTTAATGATTCCAAATTCTTCCTGGAGTGGAAACAGACTCAATAGGATAACAAAAGAAAAAGAATGTGGATGACGCTTTCAACAAAAGTAGGTGACAGGGATCCTTAGATACTCTTAAACACGTGAGGCTGTAGATAAGCTACTGGCAACAGCAGGTCCAGTGTAAGAGAAGCAATGGATGGTGAAAGGTGAAGGCCTATTGAGATTACTATCTAGTCACAGAAATGCAAAATACTCAACAAATTGTTGTTTTTGTTCTGTTGCTAAGTCATGTCAGATGCTTTACAACCCCATAGACTGCAGCATGCTGGTCTTCCTGTCCTTGACTATCTCCCAGATTGTTCTCAGACTTCTGTCCATTGCGTCAGTGATGCCATCCAACCATCTCATCCTCTGTTGCCCCCTTCTTCTCTTGCCCTCAGTCTTTCCCAATATCAAGGTCTTTCCCGGTGAGCTGGTTCTTCATATCAAGTGGCCAAGGTATTGGAGCTTCAGCTTCAACATGATTTCTTCCAGTGAATAGTCAAGGTTGATTTCCTTTAGGATTGACTGGTTTGATCCCCTTGCTGTCCAAGGGGCTGTCAAGAGTCTTCTCCCGTATGATTCAAAATTTTCAATTCTTCACCACTTGGCCTTCTTTATGTTCCAGTTCTCACATCTGTACATGACTACTGGAAAAACCATAGTGTTGACCATAGGAACCTTTGTCAGCATATGCTCATCTCCAAAAAGCAGAGGAGGATGATTTCTTTATGGAAACCTGGGAAAATGTGTTTGAGGATATTCACAACACTTTGATAGCCCTGTGCAAGCTCTGAGTTGAAGATGAGTCTGAAAGGCTGTGCCATCACTTAGTTAGGTGGTGGTCTAACTCCTTGTGTATCTCAGAAGTATCAACAAATACTACTTTCAGAAGAAGAGAGATTCACCCTGAGGGAAACTGCTGGATTTAGGAATCAAACTGAGCCAGAGCGAAAAACTAAATGGAGAGAGAGAAGGTGTTTCCATTGAAAAGGTCCAGAAGCAATGGGCAACCGATAACAACTAGCAATTCTACCACCTAGACAATAGTCTCTTTTAAATATTATGCCATAATAACAGGGAGCATGGTTCCTTGAAATAATGATCACTTATTGGTTTGGGACAGGAAACATGTGAGATGAGCCTGAAATATAAATAGGATCTTTCCAAAATTATATATAAATATATATATATACATGTATTAATATTAAGGCATACATAGGTGTGTATATGTTGCATACATATATACTTACATAATGTACATGTATAAATATGTAATTGTTTGCATATATATTTACCTGTACACATGTCCATATACATTAAATAATAATAATAATTGTATTGGTCTCCTAAGTCACTTCAATCGTGTCTGACTCTGTGCAACCCCATAGATGGCAGCCCACCAGGCTCCCTCATCCCTGGGAGTCTCCAGGCAAGAACACTGGAGTGGGTTGCCATTTCCTTCTCCAGTGCATGAAAGTGAGAAGTGAAAGTGAAGTTGCTCAGTCCTGTCCGACTCTTAGCGACTCCATGGATTGCAGCCTACCGGGCTCCTCCATCCATGGGATCTTCCAGGCAAGAGTACTGGAGTGGGGTGCCATTGCCTTCTCCAAATCGTATTGGTCTACTTAGTGATAACTAGGGCAGACACTAACTCTTGACTTTGATAACTAGTCATTATAGAGAATAGTGAAAATTCTCCCTGACTTTCCTACAAGTACTATCTATTTCATGATAACCAAACAACCCTAGTTCAGGAAGAAAAGTTCTTATTTACAGAATAATCATATCTGTTGAATGTGAAAATAATAAGAAAATATTAAAATTGTGATTTTCAACCCTTAGGAAAATAATTCAGACAAACATCATCTGAATTTGCTTATCAATTTTAGCCTCATTGAATCTGGCATGCAACTCATATAGCCTCATTATATAGATGCAAAGGGAATGACAAAAGGTTGAGCTTGATCTAACCAATCCATCAGAACTAAATTCCAATCATAAGAAAAAAGTGGCAACAGAGGAACAGGCTAAATGACAGCATAAAGAAAGATATTCAAAATGTGAGGTTTCCTATGCAATAACTTATCTGTTTCTTCAATAAACCAGAGACATGAGAGGGAATAGAAGAGAGGCTGCTCTGAATTAAAAGAGAGTGAAGAACCGTAACAATTAAGATCACTGGTAAGGGGACGTGGCAAAGATAATGGAGTAGGAAGACCCTAAGCTACTTCTTCCCATGGACACGCCAAAAATACTACTATTTATAGAGGAAATATCAATGATAATAACTTGAAGACATGCAGAAAATTTTTCCACAATTAAAAATATAAAGAAGGAACCACAAAAACATGGGTAGGAGGCACAGAGACATGACAAACTCCCAGAGAAGCAACCCTCAAATGAAAAAAATCAAAATTGCAGAAGTTCTTCCCAAGGAACAAGGGGTCTGAGCCCAATATCAAGCTTCTTAGCCTTGGAGTTATTCACCAGGAAGAAGAAAGCTCCAGAATGCCAGGCTTTGAAAGCCAGTGGGGCTTATGTATGGGAGAGCTGGAGGGCTATTAAATAGATACTTACGCTTAAAGACTCATGCAAAATCTCACATGCTCCAAGACCCAGTGCAGAGGCAATCATTTGAAAGTAGCCTGGATCAGAACCACTTGCTAATTTTGGAAAGCCTCCTGGAGAGGCAGTAACTAATTGGTACTGCCCCAGAATATAGACAACAGTTTAGTTGCTAAGTTGTGTCCAACATTTTACAACCTCATAGACTGAAGCATGCCAGGCTTCTCTGTCCTTCACCATGTCTCATAGTCTGCTCAAATTCATGTCCATTGAGTCACTGATGCTATCTCACCGTCTCATCCTCTGCTTCCCCTTTCTCCTTTTGCCTTCAATCTTTCTCATCATTAGGGTCTTTTCCAGTGAGTTAGCTCTTCACATCAGATAGCCAAAGTATTGGAGCTTCAGGTTCTTCATCAGCCCTTCCAATAAATATTCAGGGTTTATTTCCTTTAGGATTGACTGGTTTTTCTTTCAGCCTAAGGAACTCTCAGAGAGTCTTCTCAAGCACCATAGTTTTTTATGGTCCAACCCTCACGTCTATACATGACTGCTGGAAAAGCTATTGCTTTCACTATGCAGACTTTGTTGGCAAAGTGATGTGTCTGCTTTTTAATACTTTGTCTAGGTCTGTCATAGCTTTCCTTCCAAGGGACAAGCATCTTTTTAATTTTGTGGCTGCTGACACTATCCACAGTAATTCTGGAGACCAACAAAATAAAATCTGTCACTACTTTTACATTTTCCCTTTTTATTTGTCATGAAGTGATGGATGCCATAATCTTGATTTTTCTTAATTAAAAGTTTTTTTATTTTAAATTTATTTATTTTAATTGGAGGCTAATTACTTTACAATATTGTATTGGTTTTGCCATGCATCAACATGAATCTGCCACAGGTGTACACGTGTTCCCAATCTTGAACCGCCCTCCCACCTCCCTCCCCATACCATACATCTGGGTCATATCAGTGCACCAGCCCCAAGCATCCTATACCCTGCATCAAACCTGGATTGGCGATTCAAGCCAGGTTTTTCACCAATGATATAGACATTGGTGGAAGCAGTTTTGGAGAGCTCACTCTATCACGAGGACACTAGTCCTGGCAAGTGCCATTTTGAGGTCTTCCCTCTTGCTTATTAGTGCTGGTGGTTTACCTGCCTATTAGACAATTTGACAGCAACCCCTGGACCAACACCATCCCAGGGCTAGCAGCCCATTGCATGGAAAACCAGCTCCCCACCCCCACCCCGCCACTAGTAGGGCAGCAGCCTCTACATGAAGCCAGGCCTGCCAGCCAACCAGGCTGAGGTCCATCCCTGCCTACCAGCCACTCTCAGTAGTCAGCCCCACCACAACTGAAGGGTCCCTGCAGTCCACTTAAGGGGCTCCCCTAGAGCACTTGGCTCTGATAAGCAGAGGAGAGTGTGCTGCTAAGCCCCATAATACATTTCCAATATAAGGCCACTTCTTCAAAATTGGGATATGTAAGTGATTATATATATATATATATATATATATAAAACACAGAGATGTAAAAACAGAATTCAGCAAAATGAGGCAACTGAGGAATATTTTGCAAATAAAAGAATAAGATAAAATTCCAGAAGAAGAACTAAGGAGATAACAATCTCCCTAACAAAAAAATACAAGGTTAAGATCACAACGGTGCTCAATGAACTTGAGAGAAGAATGGATGAACATGATGAGAAGTCTAATAGCAAGTTAGAAAACACAAGAACCAAACAGAGCTGAGGACTATGATTACTAAACAGAAGAATACACTAGAAGGAATCAACAGTAGATTAGATTAAGCAGGGAAACAGATCAGTGAACTGGAAGACAGAGCAGTGGAAAACTCCTAACTGAAACTGAGAACAGAAAAAGAAATTAAAATGAAGACAGTTTAAGAGACCCGAGGATAATCACACTTAGTATCTTATATACTATGGGGTCTCAGAAGGAAAAGAGAGGGAGAAAGGGGCAGAAAAATTATTGGAAGAAATAATAGCTCAACACTTCCCTAACCAGGGAATGTAAACAAGTATTCAGGTCCAGGAAGCAGAGGATCACTTTCACACACACACACAAAGATGAACCAAAGAGATTCACACCAAGACACATTATAACTAAAAAGACAAAAATTAAAGATATAGAGAGAATGTTAAACACAACAAGGAAAAAGAAACTACTTAAGTACAACTCCCATGAGACTATCGATTGACTTTTCAGTAGAAACTTTGTAGGCCAAAAAGCAGTGTCATAATATATTTAAAGTGATAAAATAAAAATAAAATAAGATTATTCTACAGAAAAGAGATAAGAGTTTTACAGACAAGCAAAAGTTAAAAAATTTCACCACCACTAAACCTGTCCCATTACTTCATGGGAAATAGATGGGGAAACAGTGGAAATAGTGTCAGACTTTATTTTGGAGGGCTCCAAAATCACTGCAGATGGTGACTGCATCCATGAAATAAAAAGACACTTCCTCCTTGGAAGGAAAGTTATGACCAACCTAGATAGCATATTGAAAAGCAGAAACATTACTTTGCCAACAAAGGTCCGTCTAGTCAAGGCTATGGTTTTTCCAGTGGTCACGTATGGATGTGAGAGTTAGACTGTGAAGAAAGCTAAGTGCTGAAGAATTGATGTTTTGAACTGTGGTGTTGGAGAAGACTCTTGAGAGTCCCTTGGACTACAAGGAGATCCAACCAGTCCATTCTGAAGGAGATTAGCCCTGAGATTTCTTTGGAAGGAATGATGCTAAAGCTGAAACTCCAGTACTTTGGCCACCTGATGTGAAGAGTTGACTCATTGGGAAAGACTCTGATGCTGGGAGGGATTGGGGGCAGGAGGAGAAGGGGACGACAAAGGATGAGATGGCTGGATGGCATCATGGACTCGATGGACGTGAGTCTGAGTGAACTGTGGGAGTTGGTGATGGACAGGGAGGCCTGGCGTGCTGCGATTCATAGGATCACAAACAGTCGGACAGAATTCAGCAACTGAACTGACTGAAACTTTCCATGATAGCTTAGATGGTGGAGAATCCACCTCCAGTGCAGGAGATCTGAGTTCAATACCTGGGTTGTGAAGATCTCCTGGAGGAGGAAATGGCAACCCATTCCAGTATTCTTGCCTGTAGAATCCCCATGGACAGAGGAACCTGACGGGCTACAGTCTAGGGGATTGCAAAGAGTCGGACAAAACTAAGTGACTAAGCACACAACCCTATCTTATAAAGACTATTAAAGGGACTTCTCTAAGCAGAAAAGACCACATCTAGAAATACGAAATTTAGAAAAAGAAAATATGACTGGTAAAGTAAACATATAGTAAAGGCAGTTGACCCACAAATTGTAAGGCTAGCAAAAGGTTGAAAGACAAAAGCAGTAAGATCATCTATATCCACAATAAGTTGAGGCTACACAAAACAGAAAGATGTAAAATATAAACTCAAAATACTAAAGTGGTGGCAAGTAAAAATGGAGAGTTTTTAGAATGTGTTCAAACTTAAGTAAAGTGAAGTCGCTCAGTCGCGTCCGACTATTTGTGACCCCATGGATCGCAGCCTACCAGGCTCCTCCATCCATGGGATTCTCCAGGCAAGAACACTGGAGTGGGTTGCCATTTCCTTCTCCAATGCATGAAAGTGAAAAGTGAAAATGAAGTTGCTCAGTTGTGTCCAACTCCTTGCTCTAGCAGACATAATGGGAAATATTGGCACCAACACAATTATTGAAGCAGATTTTAATGTCCCATCTACATCAATGAACAAATCATTCAAAAAGAAAATCAATAAGGAAGCATTCACTGAATGAAACTTTAGACAAAATGGACTAGATAGATAGATAAATCAATTCCTGATGCCCATTTCCAGTCAAATTCAATTCCAGCTGCAGGCAACTACTAATCTATTGTCTGTCTTTATAGATTTGTGTTTTCTGTGTGTTTTGTATAAATCAGGTTTGGTGATATGTCGCTTTGTATCTCGCTTCTTTCATTTAGCCTAATCTTTTCGAGGTCCATCGCTATTGTAACATGTCCATTCATATAGTAACATGTATCTTTTGTATTGCTGATTACTATGTATGTATGTTCACATTTTGCTTATCTAGCTACTAAACAATGGTCCTATTGTTTAGTATGAACTATTTCAACTTTTTGGCTCTTACGAATAACCCTGCTATGAACTTTTGTGAAAAAGTGTTTGAGTGAACATGGGTTTTCCTTTGTCTTTGGTGGGTTCTTAACAGTGGAGCTTTGAGCCTTGTGATGAGCTGAAGTTTAACATTTTACAAAACTGCCAAAGTGTTTTCCAAAGTGATTGCCCCATTTTACTTTCAAGTCAACAATGCATGAAAGTTCTTTCTTCTCCACATCCTCACAAGCACTTGCTGTTATGATGGTCTTTATTATAGACATTCTAGTAAGTGTGATGGAGAAATCAATGGCACCCCACTCCAGTACCCTTGCCTGGAAAATCCCAGTGGACAGAGGAGCCTGGTAGGCCGTAGTCCATGGAGTCGCGAAGGGTCGGACATGACTAAGCAACTTCGCTTTCATTTTTTACTTTCATGCGCTGGAGAAGGAAATGGCAACCCACTCCAGTGTTCTTGCTTGTAGACTCCCAGGGACAAGGGAGCCTGGTGGGCTGCTTTCTATGGGGTCGCACAGAGTCGGACATGACTGAAGTGACTTAGAAGCAGCAGCAGCAGCAGTAAGTGTGAAGTAGTATCTCACTGTGGTTTTAATTTGCATTACCCTAGTGGCTGGACTTCCCAGGTAGCCCTGTGGCAAAGAATCTACGTGTCAATGCAGGAGATACGTGTTTGATCTTTGGGTGGAGAAGAACCCTTGAAAAAGAAAACAGCAATCCACTCTAGTATTCTTGCCTGGGAAATCCCATGAACAGAGGAAACTAGTGGAATACAAACCATGGGATCCCGAAAGAATCAGATACAACTTAGAAACTAAAAACCAACAGCAACCATAGTGGCTAACAATACTGAACGTCTTTCCATGTGCTTATCAGTCATTTGTACATCTTCTTTGGTGATGTATCAGCTTCAACCTTTTGAAAATTTTGAGAGAGAGGAATGTATATGAATAGGGCTTTCTTTCTGTTCATATTTATGCATATGTATGTGTGTGTGTACATATATGTGCTTCCCTGGTGGTTCAGTTCAGTTTAGTTAACTCAGTTGTGTCAGACTCTTTGCAACCCCATTGACTACAACATGCCAGGCTTCCCCGTCCATCACCAACTCCCGGAGTTTACTCAAACTGATATCCATCACATAGGTGATGCTCTCCAACCATCTCATCTTCTGTCGTCCCCTTCTCCTCCCACCTTCAATCTTTCCCAGCATCAGGGTCTTTTCCAATGAGTCAGTTCTTTGCATCAGGTGGCTGGTGGCTCAGGTGGTAAAGAAGCTGCCTGCAATGCAGGAGACCTGGGTTTGATCCCTGGATCAAAAGATCCCCTGGAGAAGGGAATGGCAATTCACTCCAGTATTATTGCCTAGAGAATTCCATGGACAGAGGAATCTTAAAGGTGTATTAATAATTGAAGTCATACATAAAATTTGAATTATATATGAGGTCCTATGATTCTGAATGACACATTAACTCCTTCACTGCATCTAAGAGTTTTTTCCTTTCCTTCTGCAGACCCAGCGAACTCAGCCCCATCCATACTGGATGGGTTTGATCATCGCAAAGCCATGGCAGGGCAGCGTGTGGAGCTACCTTGCAAAGCGCTTGGGCACCCTGAGCCAGATTACCGCTGGCTGAAGGACAACATGCCCCTGGAACTTTCTGGAAGGTTCCAGAAGACCATGACAGGGCTGCTTATTGAGAATACACGTCCCTCAGACTCAGGCAGCTACGTGTGTGAAGTGTCCAACAGATATGGAACTGCTAAGGTGATAGGCCGCCTGTACGTGAAACGTAAGTTGGATGGTAACTGGCAGTGGTGATGCTGGCTGCCAATGGTGGAGCTCCTGTTACAAGTGATCCCCTGGCTTTCTCTGTAGCTCCCATGAATCCTCATTCCGTTTCAGCCCCATTTCACAGATGAGGAAATCAAGTCTTCAAATGCTGGAGGTTACTCCTTGGAAGGAATGTTATGACCAACCTAGACAGCATATTCAAAAGCAGAGACATTACTTTTTCAACAAAGGTTCATCTAGTCAAGGCTATGGTTTTTCCAGTGGTCATGTATGGATGTGAGAGTTGGACTATAAAGAAAACTGATCACTGAATAATTGATGCTTTTGAACTGTGGTGTTGGAGAAGACTCTTGAGAGTCCCTTGGACTGCAAGCAGACCCAGCCAGTCCATCCTAAAGGAGATCAGCCCTGGGTGTTTACTAGAAGGACTGACATTGAAGCTGAAACTCCAATACTTTGGCCACCTGATGCAAAGAGCTGACTCATTGGAAAAGGCCCTGGTGCTGGGAAAGATTGAGGGCAGGAGGAGAAGGGGCTGACAGAGGATGAGATGGTTGGATGGCATCACCGACTCAATGGACATGGGTGTTTGGGTGAACTTCGGGAGTTGGTGATAGACAGGGAGGCCTGGCATGCTGCGGTTCATGAGGTCGCAAAGAGTTGGACACAACTGAGCAACTGAACTGAACTGAAATAAACTGGAGAGTCTGGGGCCACAGTATCCAGCTCCAAGATAGCATTACCTAGCTGTTGAATTCAGAATGGGCCACCTGTCTGCAAATCAATGGAGGGAGATAAGCAGGGTGGTGCTATCAGCACAGGCAATGGTGATCAGATCAAAGGAGTTGCCATTGGCCAGTTGCCAGATTCTGCTTCAGGTTTCTAAATGAGGCTGTTATCACCTCTATACAGGGTTGAATCTAGAGCTGTAATTATCTGAAAATTGGACTTGGACTCAATATTAGAGATAATTCAGTCCAAGTATGGTGACTATAGCTTCCCTAGGGGTCTGTGGTAAAAAAAGTGAACTGAAAGCTGCTCAGTCATGTCTGACTCTTTGCTATCTCATGGACCATATAGTCCATGGACTTCTCCAGGCCAGAATACCAGAGTGGGTAGCCTTTCCCTTCTTCAGGAGATCTTCCAATCCAGAGATTGAACCCAGGTCTCCCACACTGCAAGTAGATTCCTTACCACCTGAGCCACCAGGGAAGTCCCAGTAGTAAAAGAACCTGCCTTCACTGCAAGAGAAGACATTCTATCCTTGGGTTGGAAATATCCCTTGGAGAAGGAAATGGCAACCCACTCCAGTATTCCTGCCTGGGAAATCCTGTGGACAGGGAAGTCTGGTGGGCTACAGTCCGTGCAGTCACAAAGAATCAGACATAACTGAGGCATTAAACAACAATAACATGATGGATACCTCTCATCTCTAACTGATCTGGAATGACCAATGTGAGGAAGATGATGAGAAAGAGGGTGAAGGCAGACAGAGGAAGAAGGGACGTGATTGCAGGGGCACTCTCTCTAATCTAGTTATAGACCCTTAATTTTTTTCATGCAGAAACACAATCAAACTGATTTTACTCAAGATCACAGGACCAGAAATGAGTGGTAGAACTTTGGTCAAAATATATGGCTCTTAGTTGCCAGTAGGATAATATATATATATATATTTGTATACATAAAAATTTGATGAACTGAACAAACTGAATGTGAGTCTGGCATTTAAAAGAAAGGCATTTTCTTATCCTGGTTTTTTTCTAGCCTTATGCCTGTTTATGGAACCACCTTTTTAATGTCACCATGGATGTAGACAGCTTTAGCACAATACCAGCACAAGAGAGTCCATTTGAAACAAATATCCCAAAGACTGCCTGGAATCTGCTGTCCAGACTGAGTCCTGCAAATGTTATTCGAATGTGCTTAGGCTGATTTTCACTAGAAATGGAGGATAATGTCTGCACAACTATAATTGTATGACTGAAGTGCCTTGTCGATGAAACAATGAAACATTGGACAGCTAGTGAGAATGACTCCAGTGGGAGGTTCAAAATCGCTTTTCGTGGCTCCTCAGTTTGTGCTGAATAAAATTTCTATATTAAGATAGTGCTGGAAGCATGTCAAGAAACCTGTAAGGTCACATTTCCCATCGTTTTGCTTCAAAAAACCTACTTCCTGTGAAATCTAACTTCCTTCCTCCTACAACCAGTTCCTTCCCTGCTGCTCCCTCCAGGTGGAAGATGATTTTTAAATACTTGAATGTCTAAAACTCCCCATCTTTCTAAGTCTAATGCAATGCCTCATTCCCCAGGCATTCCCCATTCCCCTCCTGTTTTCTGCTCAAAGCTCAGCATAGTTTATTGCTTTCTCTGTAAAGACATTTATCCTTGTCTACATTGTAAATGACCCTGATGCTGGGAAACTTTGAGGGTAGTAGAAGGGGGCAACAGAAGATGAGGTGGTTGGATGGCATCACCAACTCAATGCACACGAATGTGAGCACACTCTGGGAGACAGTGAAGCACAGGGAAACCTGGTCGGTTGCATTTTATGGGTTTGCAAACTGTTGGACACGACTGAGCAACTAAACAACAGTAACACATTGTAAAAGTTACCTGTAGGAAAGTCTTAATTCTGAGTATGTTTGTTTTCCTCTTTGTATTTGTCAGCCTCGTCTGGAAAAGCTCCAGGTATGCCTCTGACACTCCCATCCTCCCTTCTGACTGGTCCTTACTTTGGCTCTCTTTTCCAGGCGGAAATGATGCTCTTGGAAATTCAGGACCTTCTCCTTTATTTTTCTCTTTTGTTTTCTAGTTGCAAATTCCTCCCCTCTGAAAACAGCCCTGAATATGCAAGCTCAGCCTTAGCCTCCTTGGGTGTCAGATGAGCATATTTCCCAATTTTATACCAGATGCTTAGCAGGAGTATCCCAAACTGCTCTCTACCATCTCTGGCATGTAAATGACTCCTGTTATCCTAGACTCCTTCTACCCTCAAACTCTCCAAATGCAAGCTTTAAGCCCCAGACCCTCTTTGAGACTTCCCTTTCTAGGTCTAATTCCTGCCAAGAGATTGTATCTCAAGGTCTTTCTCAAATGTGCTCCCCAACCTCCACCCTGTCCTAAACTGAGTTTTAATTGAGTCACAGCTAGACATCTGCAGTGCCTCCTCACTGACCATTTTCCCACTATCATTTGTGCAACACAATATAATCAATCGATTCTCCTAAAAATGTGTTTACTCTATTGTTCACTGGCTAAAAATTCTAGAAAGCTTTCTTTAGTTCCCTCTGTTATCGTTATTCAGTCGCTAAGTCTTGTCTGACTCTTCATGACCCCACGGGCTACAGCATGCCAGGTTGCCCTATCCCCACCATCTCCAGGAGTTTGCCGAAGTTCATGTCCACTGAATTGGTGAGGCCATCCAACCATCTCATCCTTTGTTGCCCTCTTTCCCTACTGCCTTCAGTTACCTCTGATTTGATGCAAAATCTTGATAATCTTCTATTGGACCCTTCGGGTTACTCTCTTCATTCTCGTATTTTTCTTATGCATCTAAAAGACTAAACTCTTTAAAGATTTCACAATGTGGTGACTAAGAAGTCAGTAATAACTGAGGCAAACAACTCATATCTGCCATTTACCTGTTGTGTGGATTTGGCTAAGTTCATATTTCTGAATAACCCTTTCTTCTTCTGTAAAGTGGAGATAACATGAAACTTGCAGAACTGTGGGGAGACTGACTTAACTAAGGTAACTATGAACATGCTAGTTGTACCACAAGTGTCTTTCATTTTCATCTTCATTTATGAATTTAATGCTATTCTTGGCATATAAATGTTCAACAAATGCTTATGGCGCAAACTGGGTTTATTCGTTGTTGAATGAAAACACAGAAAGTCATGGATGAGAGTTACCACCTTGTCCAAAGCAGTTTGCCCTACTTTAAAAAAATAAAAAACCTTTCTCATAGTCACACATTCTACAGCAACCTGCTTCCTTGCAGCCCTGTGCTGTTGGCCATGGTTAAGCCACATAGAGGATATGAGTGAGTCTGTGTGTGTGAAACTGCCCCAAAGGAAACCCATCTGTGCCAAGTTAGGATGAGGCAGATAGATTTAAACATTCAAATATATCAGTCCTTGTTGGCTCAGCACATTGCAGATCTTACTGTCAGTTGGTTAATACTCACATTTACTGAGA
This sequence comes from Madoqua kirkii, assembly GCA_006408675.1. Classification (NCBI taxonomy): domain Eukaryota; kingdom Metazoa; phylum Chordata; class Mammalia; order Artiodactyla; family Bovidae; genus Madoqua; species Madoqua kirkii. The sequence continues at coordinate 74,192 of SJYC01122303.1, read as the reverse complement.
AAGGAATCTGACCAACACCAGTCTGTCTGCCATACAGTGAAAGAAGGCAAGAAAAAAAGAAAGAAAATAAAAAGCCAACAGCAATGAGGGTGTTCCCAAAGAAAATGAAATAGCACTGAAATAAGAACATTCAGAGTGTGGCCTTTTGCTTTTAAGGTTGCTTTTTAAAAATTGCTGCACCATCATTCCACACAAAAGCATTAGAAACATAACAATCTTAACACGAAGCTAACAATTGAATATTTCAACAGAAAATCTGTATACATTTTCATTTACATGGTAAAGTAGCTAACTGTTAAAAAGATGTTCTTTCTCAATCTTTCTGCTGCCTTAACTCTGGGAGTATTACAGGTAGAAGGCCTATGTAGTGCTATTTACAAATACCAAATTAAGACCACATTGCTGTTGTTCAGTTGCTCCGTTGTGTCCAACTCTTTGCAACCTCCTATACGATAGCATACCAGGTTTCCTTGTCCTTCACTATCACCCAGAGTTTGCTCAGACTCTTGTCCATTGAGTCAATGATGCCATCCAGCCATCTCATCCTCTGTTGCCCCCTTCTCCTCCTGCTTTCAGTCTTTCCCAGCATCAGGATCTTTCCTAATAAGTTGACTGTTCACATCAGGTGGCCGAAGTATTGGAGCTTCAACTTCAGCATCAGTTCTTCCAGTGAATAGTCAGTGTTGATTTCCTTGCAGTCCAAGGGACTCACAAGAGTCTTCTGCAGCACCACAGCTTGAAAGCATTGATTCTCTGGTGCTCAGCCTTCTTTATGGTTCAACTCTCACACTGGTAAATGACTACTGGAAAAACCATAGCTTTGACTTTATGGACTTTTGTTGACAAAGTGATGTCTGATTTTTAATCTACTATCTAGGTTTGTCAAAGCTTTTCTTCCAAGGAGTAACTGTCTTTTGCTTTCGTGTCTGCAGTCACCATCCAAGCTAGTACAAAATTAAGACTGTATAACTTACATAAATCTCATTAACTTTAACAGCTCAATTTAATATCTTTCACTATTCAGTGCTCTGTATGAGGGAAAAACCTAATTTGACATATTGTCAAATGGCCAAAAATGCTTGTGAAGATATATTTGCCTTTTCAAAAGTCCATCATGTTGAAATATTCTCTGCATGTGTGATGATTTTATCTTCTTTTTTTCTCTTCCCCCAAACTCCAGAGCCACTGAAAGCTACCATCAGCCCCAGGAAAGTTAAAAGCAGCGTGGGTAGCCAGGTTGCCTTGTCCTGCAGCGTGACCGGAAGTGAGGACCAGGAACTGTCCTGGTACCGAAATGGTGAAATACTCAACCCTGGGAAAAATGTGAGGATCACAGGGATCAACCACGAAAACCTTATAATGGATCACATGGTCAGAAGTGACGGGGGAGCCTACCAGTGTTTTGTGCGCAAGGACAGGCTGTCCGCTCAAGACTTTGTGCAGGTGGTCCTTGAAGGTCAGTGGGCCTCATTATAGGGTTCAGCCAAAAAAAAAGAACCCAAACCCAGAGCACTCAAAAGCAAGAGCAAACGGTGAAGTGGAGCCATAACTCTGTTTTAAGATTTCTGTCTGATCAGCTAATAACTCTCCTCTAGTTTTCTAGCTCATTTGGGCAAATAAAAGATTAATTTCTGATGAAGTGATCATTGTTTCTAGTATAAGTAACATAAATAACGTGATTTAACATAAAGTCAAGTAACATAAGTGCTGCTCACTCAGTGTTTAAAGTTACTTGGCAAGATATGGACCAAAGAGACTTGCGACTGGTGGTTGGGTGGCAAATCCATTGTCCTCTTGACCAGGCTTTCTCAGGGCTGCTTGGTTGGGTGGGCTGCTGTATGCACTGTAGGATGCTGAGTGGAGTTTCATTTCTATCTGCCAAATCCTCGCAGTTCCTCCCTCCAGTTATGACAAACAAGTGTCCTTTGGGGGAGCAAATAGCGCCTCCTCAAAGTTCGTAAGCACAACCTTGGATGCAACACTTAGAGCAACATTTCAACATAGTGTTTTGTGGACTGTAAAAATGGCATCTGGGTTGTAGAGTTGTCCCAATTTGGGTCCAGAGAGTCACAGATTTAGGTGAATGGAATTTTTGAAGAATTGCCTTGTGTTATCATAATGAGTTTTAGGCTTTTTTTTAACTGCCTACTGCTTACTTACATCTTCAAGCTTATCAATCAGCCAGGGAAAGACACTCTCCAGGTAACATTCAAGCAAGAGACATGTTTATCACTAGATAATTGAACTAGCTTTTATCTGTAAATTTGCATGTCTTGTTCGAAATTGTGCCTTTATATATAATTTAAAATTCATCTTTTATCAACTGATTAAAATAACTACATGACTTTCATATAGCCTGAAGCAGGGGAAAAGAAAATCCATTTAATATGAAAATAAGTTTAAATATCTCTTGATGCTAAGAGTCTATTTCTCTTATTACTTTTTTAACCTTAGCTAATTTTTAAGAAGAGACTGGCTTAGGATAACATTCTTATTTTGATTCAAGCAGTTTCCTGCAGACAGTGAGCATTTTAAAGCAGGGTAAGAGTAGCTGAAAGCACGGCACCATATTAAAAGCCTGGCGCTGTGTTTCCATAATTAAGTGCAGAATGTAATCAATTTGCACAGAGCCGGTTTGCTAATGGCGATGCCCTGCAGTCCTCACATAGTCACTATTTTTAGATTCTTTGTAGAAAAGGGAAAGAGTACCTGGCTAGCCTTGTTACCTTGGAAACCACCTCGTGTGACCAAGAAAACCTAAGGAGCATATTGATAATCCATAATAATGTCAAAAGAGGCGAGGTTATCAGAGAGTGACAGCAAGAAAGATTTCAAAGACACTCCAGTCTCACTGGGAAAATAATGTCTGCTTTAATCTCCAAAGAAGCCTGTCGCTTGAATGAAAAGAGGGGTGAGAGGAGCCCACTGACCCCACTCACGGATTTATTTGTTGCCTGTCAGTTTCCGTTCAGGACAAGAAGCTTCACTTATTTTTTTTTTTTTTCCTCATCTGAGAAATGGCAGTGCTAATGTCCCCAACGAGAGCAGAAATGGAATTACAAACACATACCCAGTAACTGCCTTAAGATGGTGTCGAACTAGACTTTTGTTATGATGTAATATCCTGTAACTGCTATGAAAACTGATTATAAAAACTCACAATACTATCAACTAAGAATGGCCACTGATATAATGCAGAATTTTGGAATATTTCCTGTGAGGACAAAGAAACTGGAAAGGAAGCTGAAAGAAACTGGAACTAATAATTACAGGTTCAAGATCAGACCAGAACACCTAGAAAGTGGAATCATAAAAAAGAAAAACAGGTCTTATTCCTGGAAATTATAGAGTAGTGTGTATCACACTAACCTGCGAGAAGAAGAAAATAACAAACTTTGGGAAAGGCAAAATAATTTACAGACCCTGCAGAAATACCCAAAAGCAGGCAGAAAGAATTTGACCCTTGAAAGAAGGGTAAAATATCAGTAATATTCTACACATATATCACATTTCCCCTGAGGATATTTTCCAGTGCTAGTTGGGTAGGGCTTCACAGCTGGTGCTAGTGGTAAAGAATCTTCCTGCCAATGTAGGAGACATATGAGACAAGGGTTCGATCCCTGGGGCAGGAAGATCCCCTGGAGAAGGAAATGGCAACCACTTCAGTATTCTTGCCTGGAGAATCCCATGGACAAAGGAGCCTGGCAGGCTACAGTCCAGATAGTTGCAAAGAATTACACATGACTGAGCACACACACACAGTCTTAATGAGATTGAAATGAATTTTTTTTAATTTATTGTTTTCAACATTCAAAAACCCCATCAATATGCATGACTACATCTATGAAACATAGTTTTTAAAAGTTAAAACCAAATAAAGATATTTTCAATAAACAAAAGCTTGTGAAGAACATGATTCCAGAAGTCCTGAGTGAAACCATTCATGATGAAGAAAATGACCTGAATCTGGAAACTCAGAGAAATAAAGTACATGAAAAATGAGAAATGTGTTAGTAACCATTTAGCAAAATTGTTTTCTCATTTAATTTTTCTAAATCAGTTCAGTTCAGTTGCTCAATCATGTCTGACTCTCTGCGACCACATGAACCACAGCACCACGCCAGGCCTCCCTGTCCATCACCAACTCCCAGAGTTGACCCAAACCCATGTCCATTGAGTCAGTGATGCCATGCAACCATCTCATCCTCTGTCGTCACTTCTCCTCCAGCTCTCAATCTTTACCAGCATTAGAGTCTTTTCCAGTGAGTCAACTCTTTGCATCAGATGGCCAAGTACTGGAGTTTCAGCTTTAACATCAGTCCTTCCAGTAAATACCCAGGACTGATCTCCTTTAGGATGGACTGATTGGATCTCCTTGCAGTCCAATGCAGTCCAAGGGACTCTCAAGAGTCTTCTCCAACACCACAGTTTAAAAGCATCAGTTCTTCAGCACTCAGCTTTCTTCACAGTCCAACTCTCACATCCATACGCGACCACAGGAAAAACCATAGCCTTGACTAGACGGACCTTTGTTGGCAAAGTAATGTCTCTGCTTTTCTCTGTTGTCTAGGTTGGTCATAACTTTCCTTCCAAGGAGTAAGTGTCTTTTAATTTCATGGCTGCATTCACCATCTGCAGTGATTTTGGAGCCCAGAAAAATAAAGTCAGCCACTCTTTCCACTGTTTCCTCATCTATTTCCCATGAAGTGATGGGACTGGATGCCATGATCTTTGTTTTCTGAATGTTGAGCTTTAAGCCAACTTTTTCACTCTCCTCTTTCACCTTCATCAAGAGGCCCTTTAGCTCCTCTTCACTTTCTTCCATAAGGGTGGTGTCATCTGAATATCTGAGATTATTGATATTTCCCCTGGCAATCTTGATTCCAGCTTGTGCTTCTTCTAGTCCAGCGTTTCTCATGACGTATTCTGCATACAAATTAAATAAGCAGGGTGACAATATATAGCCTTAAAATACTTCTTTTCCTATTTGAAACCAGTCTGTTGTTCCATGTCTAGTTCGAAATGCTGCTTCCTGACTTGCATACAGGTTTCTCAAGAGGCAGGTCAGGTGGTCTGGTATGCCCATCTCTTTCAGAATTGTCCACAGTTTATTGTGATCCACATAGTCGAAAGCTTTGGCATAGTCAATAAAGCAGAAATAGATGTTTCTCTGGAACTCTCTTGCTTTTTTGATGATCATTTTCTGGAACTCTCTTGCTTTTTCCATGATCCAGCAGATGTTGGCAATTTGATCTCTGGTTCCTCTTCCTTTTCTAAAACCAGCCTGAACATCAGGGAGTTTACGGTTCACGTATTGCTGAAGCCTGGCTTGGAGAATTTTGAGCATTACTTTACTAGCATGTGAGATGAGTGCAATTGTGCGGTCGTTTGCGCATTCTTTGGCATTGCCTTTCTTTGGGCTTGGAATGAACACTGCCCTTTTCCAGTCCTGAGGCCACTGCTGAGTTTTCCAAATGTGCTGGCATATTGAGTGCAGCGCTTTCACAGCATCATCTTTCAGGATTTGAAACAGCTCAACTGGAATTCCATCACCTCCACTAGTTTTGTTCATAGTGATGCTCTCTAAGGCCCACTTGACTTCACATTCCAAGATGTCTGGCTCTAGATGAGTGATCACATCATCATGATTATCTGGGTCTTGAAGATCTTTTTTGTACAGTCCTTCTGTGTATTCTTGCCACCTCTTCTTAATATCTTCTGCTTCTATTAGGTCCAGACCATTTCTGTCCTTTATTGAGCCCATCTTTGCATGAAATGTTCCCTTGGTATCTCTAATTTTCTTAAAGAGATCTCTAGTCTTTCCCATTCTGTTCTTTCCCTCTATTTCTTTGCACTGATCGCTGAAGAAGGCTTTCTTATCTCTTCTTGCTATTCTTTGGAACTCTGCATTCAGATGCTTGTATCTTTCCTTTTCTCTTTTGCTTTTTGCCTCTCTTCTTTTCACAGCTATTTGTAAGGCCTCCCCAGAGAGCCATTTCACTTTTTTGCATTTCTTTTCCATGGGGATGATCTTGATCCCTGTCTGCTGTACAATGTCACAAACCTCATTCCATAGTTCATCAGGCACTCTATCTATCAGATCTAGGCCCTTAAATCTGTTTCTCACTTCCACTGTATAATCAGAAGGGATTTGATTTAGGGCATACCTGAATGGTCTAGTGGTTTTCCTTACTTTCTTCAATTTCAGTCTGATCTTGGCAATAAGGAGTTCATGATCTGAACCACAGTCAGCTCCTGGTCTTGTTTTTGTTGATTGTATAGAGCTTCTCCATCTTTGGCTGCATAGAATATAATCAATCTGATTTCGGTGTTGACCATCTGGTGATGTCCATGTTAGAGTCTTCTCTGTGTTGTTGGAAGAGGGTGTTTGCTATGACCAGTGCATTTTCTTGGCAAAATGCTATTAGTCTTTGCCCTGCTTCATTCTGCATTCCAAGGCCAAACTTGCCTGTTACTCCAGGTGTTTCTTCACTTCCTACTTTAGCATTCCAGTCCCCTATAATGAAAAGGACATCTTTTTGGGTGTTAATTCTAAAAGGTCTTGTAGGTCTTCAAGGTTCAACTTCAGCTTCTTCAGCGTTACTGGTTGGGGCATAGACTTGGATAACTGTGATATTGAATGGTTTGCCTTGGAAACGAACAGAGATCATTCTATTGTTTTTGAGATTGCATCCAAGTACTGCATTTCAGATTCTTTTGTTGACCATGATGGCTACTCCATTTCTTCTGAGGGATTCCTGCCCACAGTAGTAGATACAATGGTCATCTGAGTTAAATTCACCCATTCCAGTCCATTTTAGTCGCTGATTCCTAGAATGTCGACGTCACCCTTTGCCATCTCTTGTTTGACCACTTCCAATATCTCAGTAAATATTAATTATTAAATGTTCTTTCTATTAAATAACCTTATTAGAAGTAATGCAATATTACAAGATAATTCTACTTTTGACTTTAAAAAAACATGATTAAGACAAAGCACAGCAGTGAGTATAGTAAATGACAATGGCTAAACTCCTCTTTTAAAAGATACATACTCAATATATAGTATAACAAAAGTAACCATATGTTTCTATACAAAGGATTAATCTAAATCAAATGACACAGAAAGCTAGAGGGGAAAAAAAAGTGGACACATATAACCAAATGCAAAAAAGGAAAAGAGACAACAATGTTAATATTAGAATAAGAGAATACAGCAAAATGCTTCTAACAGAAGAAAGTCATTTCACTGTGATAAAAGGTATAATCAACTAAGAGATGTTATCAATTTTTATGCACTGAAACCACACTTAATAGAACTATATTAAGCAACTATTTATTTTTTTTTTATTAAGCAACTCTTTTGTGACCCCATGGACTGTAGCCTACCAGTCTCCTCTGTCCATGAGATTTTCCAGGCAATAGTACTAGAGTGGATTGCCATTTCCTTCTCCAGGGGATCTTTCCGACCCAGGGATCGAACCTGGGTCTCCTGCATGGTAGACAGATGCTTTACCGTCTGAGCCACCAGGGAAGTCCTATATTAAGCAACTATATTAAATTCTTTGAAGTGGGGGCAAATTTTAACATGCCCTTCAGAACATGAGCAAGAAAACAGATCCTGTTATCTGCACACGAAGAAAACTGATGAATAATAATAATAAATAACCTTTTCCTCCAATTTAATCACTTAGAAATTTAAGCCCATTTCTAAACCTAAATCACAGACTAAAAAGAATTTCAGATTCTGGGAAAATGGCAGTGCTATGGCAGCACAGTTTTTCAAACTCTCCAAATCCCCAGATAAGTTAGACAGAGCTGCCTGGGAGCAAAACCACAAACATAAGGAAAATATTTACAATAAAACCAGAATGTGAATGGAGACAAACCACCAACAGCCACAAGTCCTGCATGGTAGAGGCATCTGACGCAGAGAAAAGTAATCAGTGTGCCTGACAGACCTCAGAACAGAAGACCCAAGTGGCCATTAGCTGCTCACTGGAAGGCAATTTCAGAACAGAGCTAGACTGGGAGGGGCCCTGAGCTCTTTTATAGAAATGATGAGCTTACATGTTGGGATAAAAGTTTATCTTCTATTCAGAATCCCTAAGGCTACTACAGAGCAGGTGATATAATGGAATTGATATTTCCCATTATTACATATTAAAGTACTGAGTTGACAACTGAAAAAAAGATCTGAACATTACATGCAGCTCAAACCCAATTTTATTTTAAAGAAAAAAAAAAAAAGAAAAATTTAAACCTGAAATCAGGAATTTTGGAAATTAGGGAAAATAAGAAACACTACAGTAACAGTAGCAGCAACAGTAAAACTTTATATGGAAGACTACTAAAATTAAAACAGCAATTATTTAAATGCAGAAGCAAGGGGGAAAAAACCTAAAGGGAATACAAATGACAAAGATAAAAGCAGAAATTAATTAGACAGCAAATGAAAATAAGTGAAATCTAAACCTGGTTCTTTATTTATTTTTAATTGGAAAAATTACTTTACAATGCTGTGTTAGTTTCTGCTGTACAACAATGTGAATCAGCTATAAGTATATGTACATGCTCTCCCTCTAGGAGGAAGGCCTCCCTCCCACCTCTACCCAACACCTGGCTCTTAAAAATTAAAAAAACTATGGCAAGTCTAATTACGAAAAAAGAGCAGACAAATCTAAGTGTTAAAAGGAGAAGCTAAAGAGATTTAAGAAGAATTTTTATAAGAGAAACTGTTAGGCATAATTAATATGTCAGTTATTTGAAAAGGTATTTAGAAGCCACAATTTTCTAGGGAGAAAAATATAATTTAGCAAGTGAAAGCACATTTATTAAGCAACTGTTTTCAGCTGGACAATGTACTAAACACTTTATATTCTTTCTCATTTAACCCTCAATTACTTTTAAAATAGGTACTATTCGAAAGCCTAACTGATAGACAAAGAAACAGGCAAGTCAGGTCACGAAGACAGTTATAATGAGGCAGATCTGTAACTTGAACACAGGGACTGCACAGCGATGTGTGCTTGCATCCATTAGACGACACTGCTATAGGGGAAGAAGGATAAGTCTGGAGCCAGAGGCACCATGGCAGGCAAAGCTGACTCAACAAAGGGCATCAGTGAGACTAACAGGAGAGCTCACAGTGGTAGCGAAATAAGGGAAGTGGGAAAGTACCTAGAAAAAATCACCTGCTAGAGTTGTACTTGGAAATGTAAAATTTACAAATGAAGAAATGGTAAGAAATAAAACGTTAGAGTCAGAGAGGAAACAAACAATATAAAGACTTCTAAGGTTATCAGTTCAGTGTTAATTAAGATGTCCATATCAGAGTTAATTTAGTCTTATTTTTAAAATTAAAAACATATCCAATGTGCATTTCTTATAGGAGCACATGGTAAGGCATCACCACATTAAAAGCACAATATTAAAAGAGCAATCTTAAATCAATAAAGAAGGGTAAAATTGAATCCCAGGACAATCTGCTTAATAAGGCAAGGTCTCTATCGTGGCCTAATTTTAGAACTTAAAGAAATAAATTTTCAGTTATCTGTTAATTTAGTCAGAGACTAGCCCATTTCCTGTTTGTGCCAAATAAATGGGATATAAATAATCTTAAAGTACCTTCGATTTGGACTTCCCATTTTCTCTTGAAGAAGACATATCTTTGATTGCTTCTGGTGGCATATAATTAACTGTCCCAACCTACTTGCCAAATCACAGAAAACACAGAAATCAATGAAAATACTTCAGTCTGCTATTTTTAAAAACATGAATGCCAAATTCTTGACAACTTGAATAATTAGATTTCAGCAATATATTTGTGAAACTCAACTGACAGAAGTATTAAAACAAATTTCTTCACATTTCCAGCAGAATAAATTAGATTCATAATAAAAAAAATTGACTCCTTTCAGAATGCTGAGCTATTTCTACGATTATGGTAGGCAGGGACCATAACATTTCACAGGATAAAATTTATTAACGGCCATAAACTTTGAAGGAATTGATCAGTTACTCATTTCTGTGCTGGAATAGACTCAGAACACTTTTCAATATAAACCAACCAATCAACCAAAAATCTAGTTTGTCTCTAAGTATTCCCTGGGCCCATGTCCAGATAGAGACAGGATGGGTGTCTACATCATGCAAGAGTTTCCGCAGCAGGATTATGCCAACCTTACACTGCATTTGTTTAATTCTAAAATGATTCTGCTTTCAAATATAGAATTGCCTATACTTTAGAGCCTTGCCATAGAAGTTATCGTCAAACTGATTACAACTAAATGTTCAGCTGTATTTTTGATATAAAAAGAAGTAACTGTCAAACAGAACTGTTTGAAGGGCATGCTGCCCAGCTACTCCTAAAAAAATTCCAGTTTTATTCCTAGGATTAAGGCAGATCCATATCAGAGATCTGCATATATGGAGCATACTGTCCTGGCTCTAAGCAGGATTATTTTTAGTCATTCTTTGATTGTCATCAAAGAACGTTTTTATGGGAACAAGTTTATTAAGACTGCTATTGCATATCTTACTACAAAAATGTGGTTGAGTAAAATATTTGTTATGTTGTTTCCAATATGAAGGCCCACTTAAGAATTTTTTTCAAATGTAAATGATATGGAAAGCTTTACTTCTCCTGAAGAACGAAATAATCTTACCTCATAAAGGACAATGAAAAACATAAAACTGCAATTCTCTTTGGCTGCTACCAGGAAACTGAGACAAAGTTTTGGGTAAATTTTAAAAAACCACAATGATTTCAAGGCAGGTATTACTGCTTCTCTACCTCAGCTATATAAAAATCATTCAAAATTGCTGGATATATGTCTACTGGGTCTTGACTTTCTATACTAAATTGTATTAACTGTGTGACTGATTTATTTTTTATGGTTATAATATCTATTCTTATAAAAAAGGTTTCAAATCCTTTGAAAAATGAAGTAGGGAAAAATAAAATCCTCATTAGCAAACTAATACTTCAAAGATGAAAAGGAATTGAACTCTACTGTGTAGTAACCAGTCATTCATTACCTGAGAGTCTTTAACAATACTTGTTGTATCTGGTTGCATTTGGTTTGCAATTCCAAAATCGATTAGCTTTAGCATTCCATCAACTATCAGAAAGTTAGCAGGTTTCAGATCACTGTGAACAATACCTTCAAAATAAAAATCCAGTATAATATCAAACAATGTCAAACATTCTAAGTACAAAGATATTGCACAGTCTACTCATGAGTTGGTTTCTTTAGTCAAATTAAATATTCATTTTTAATATACTCTGTGAACATACAGCAATTGCTATGCACTAGCCACTATTTTAAGTTTGCAGCTTGTATTGAACCATTCAACCCTCATACCAATGCTGAGGCAAGTGCTGTTATTATCCCCATTTTTAGTTGCAGAAGCTAAGGTAGAGTTTAAGCAATCTGTTCAAGGCTACACAGCCTAAGGAACAGGGTCATGAGTTGAACCAGGCAGTCTGAGTTCAGAGTTTATGCTCTTAACAACCACTGTGGTTCTCTGACCACAAGACAGTACTGTAAACTACGCTGCCACTGCCATGTGGTAGGGCTCTAATGCCCCTCAAGTACCCACCCCTAAGCCTGATCTTGATCCCTGGTGAATTACCTTCTAACTTATAGGAAGAGAGACATAAGGAGATAATTTACAATTACCTATATTATCAGTTATTTAGAATAAGGAAAAGGCAAAGAAGCACTAAAAAGAACCAAGTCCAAACTGTTGAAAAGTTGGAAGGAAATTCAGGATTCTATGAGGAAAGAGAAATGGATTAGGGGTGGCAGGGAGAGGCTGAGATGCAAAAACAAGAGACAATTGCTCTGTATGGTATATAGGGCCATGATAGAATTAAAGAGTTTTAAATAAAACAAAAAAGCAAAACAAACAAACAAAGAACCAAGTCCAAGTAAAAAGCCAACCCAGAATGTAGAGCTAGTAGTTAAAAAAATAAAACCTCTCACACAAGGTGCACAATACAAAATAACTAGAATGAGTGAAATAAACATTTAAGATTTTTAGGATGCCTGAACCTTAGTCTCAGATCTGCTGTGATTCAAATATTTGGAGATCCAGGACTAGGGACTATGTTATTACTGATAATGAAACATCTGGTGTTATGGATGCTTCATGAATGTGGGGATTTGAGTTCATGCCCTGTATTCTTTTGTTAACAGTATTTTAAAGAAACGGTGTTGTTTCTTCATCTTTATTAAACTGCCAAATACTTAGTTTATTTAGCCTAAAGCTGCCAATAACCAATATCTTAAAATTATAAGTGTCTTTCTCTAAGATGGCATACTAATAAATATTTTAACATTATATATGAAGAGATTTTAAAATACCATGTTGATGAATTGTGTAAACTGCTTCCAACATATTTTTCCAGTAACTCTTCCGTTCCCATGGACTGATGGATTTTTTCTTTTTAAGCCAAGTATTCAGATCAATATTTCCACATTCCATTACCATGTAGATGTACTGATCTGTAATTTCACTGCCATTAAAAATAAATGAAAACAAAACAATAAATGGTTAGGTTATATTACCAAGATTTAAGTGTTTATCATAAGAATTAAAGCAAAAAAAAAAAGTTTTCTTTTAAACTGAAAAATTCTTACTAATCATAAAGTCGGATGATCTTATCACTATGTTGTTGTAGTTTATTCAGATAAGCAATTTCATTCCGGTAACTCTCAACTGTTTGGCTATCTGCTTCTTCTAAGTTCACATACTTTATAGCATGTATTTGTTTCTTTTCATTCAATACCTGAAATACCTTACAGTAAAACAAAGGAAAAAGTTTAGAATACACTATTTATATATTGTCACAATACTTCTACATTTATGACACAGACACTTAAGGATTATTGATGTAAATAATTTAAAATATTTGGCCTTATTCTGAGTATAGAAAGGGAAAAAAAATGTTAGGAGAGTAACAGTACATTTTCAACTACCTATGACAATGGGTATTCAATTACTCCAATGCATAAATCTAATAAAATATCTATCAACATATAAGGTAATTTAAATTTCATACACATTCATAATACTCTGTTAGATGTCATAACCAGGGAAATAATCTGAAGAAAAAGACATTAAAAAATGCCAAGGAATACTAAAGGCTGAATAAGGGAATAAAAAGTAATTTATTTCACAGAGGTATTGATTCCACTACGACTGGAGTTGACAATTTCATCCATGTGGTAAACAATATTTAAAAATAAGTGCTAACTGTAAGCTATCAGTGTATTTGGTTGTGAAAAGTAGATTGAGTTTCAATTTTCAAAATCAAGTTGACAGTAACAAGATGTTGCTATAAGCACAGTGAGGTCCAGGCCAAACTGTTCTGGCTATAATGACAGTCAATTTCTAATCAGTTTATAAGGCAGATAATATTAATACATTTGGAAAAACACTGGTAAGGTGTTTAACTTTCAGGAAATGTGCAACTGGGATGGGGCTTCTAAAATGTATAAATTCAGATACAGAATGCCACTGTAAGCAAGAAATATTAACTTATCTCTTTTAACATTACAGAAAACATCATTTATTTAAAAGCCAAGTAACCTTGACTATCTGCAACAGTTAGAACTGGACATGGAACAAAAGACTGGTTCCAAAATCAGGAAAGGAGTAAATCAAGGCTGTATATTGTCACCCTGCTTATTTAACTTATATGCAGAGTACATCATGAGAAATGCTTGGCTGGATGAAGCACAAGCTGGAATCAAGATTGCTGGGAGAAATATCAATAACCTCAGATGTGCAGATGCTGCTGCTGCTAAGTCACTTCAATCATGTCTGACTCTGTGTGACCCCATAAATGGCAGCTCACCAGGCTCCTCTGTCCACGGGATTCTCTAGGCAAGAATACCAGGGTGGGTTGCCATTTCCATCTCCTGATATGCAGGTGACACCACCTTATGGCAGAAAGCAAAGAAGAACTAAGAGCCCCTTGATGAAAATGAAAGAGGAGAGTGGAAAAGTTGGCTTAAAACTCAATATTCAGAAAACTAAGATCATGGCATCCAGTCCCATCACTTCATGGGAAATAGATGGGAAACAGTGGAAACAGTGACAGACTATTTTGGGGGGCTCCAAAATCACTGCAGATGGTGACTGCAGCCATGAAATTAAAAGACACTTGCTTGGAAGAAAAGTTATGACCAACCTACACAGCATATTAAAAAGCAGAGACATTACTTTGCCAACAAATGTCCATCTAGTCAAAGGTATGATTTTTCCAGTAGTCATGTATATATGTGCGAACTGAACTATAAAGAAAGCTGAGCACCAAAGAATTGATGCTTTTGAACTGTGGTGTTGGAGAAGACTCTTGGGAGTCCCTTGGACAGCAAGAAGATCCAACCAGTCCATCCTAAAGGAGATGAGTCCTAGATGTTCATTGGAAGGACTGAAGAACTGAACTATAAAGAAAGCTGAGCACCAAAGAATTGATGCTTTTGAACTGTGGTGTTGGAGAAGACTCTTGGGAGTCCCTTGGACAGCAAGAAGATCCAACCAGTCCATCCTAAAGGAGATGAGTCCTAGATGTTCATTGGAAGGACTGACATCAAAGCTGAAACTCTAATACTTTGGCCACCTAATGCAAAGAACTGACTCACTGAAAAGATCTTGATGTTGGGAAAGATTCAAGGCAGGAGGACAAGGGGACGACAGAGGATGAGATAGTTGGATGGCATCACTGACTCAATGGACATGAGTTTGAGTAAAGTCCGGGAATTGGTGATGGACAGGGAGGCCTGGCGTGCTGCAGTCCATGGGGCTGCAAAGAGTCAGACACAACTGAGCAACTGAACTGAACTGATCCAGCAAATAGTGGCAAGAAATAAGAAAAGAGCCCAAGAGTAAATGAGATTCATGCATTGAAATTGCACTGAAAGCAGAGTCTATCAGGTTGTCGGCTACATCCAATTACCTGTACTTTAAATACAAAACTCTAACAAAGTATTGTTGGTTTACTTGCACAGGAAGCAAATTAGAGGGGGAGGAACATGAAACAGTGCTAGGGCAAGAGGCAGCAGACAACAGCAAGGAAGGAAAGAAAAACAATTTTAAAACAGCACAAAGCTATTTGGCATGAGGTAAACACGCCGAGTCGGACACGACTGAAGAGACTTAGCAGCAGCAGCAGCAAACAGCCTTTCGGGCTTCCCTGATGGCTCAGTTGTAAAGAATCTGTAAAGAATCTAATGCAGGAAATGCAGGTTCGTTTTCTGCACTGGGAAGAGCCCCTGAAGAAGGAGATGGCAACCCACTCCAGTATTCTGGCCTTGGAAATTCCATGGATAGAGGAGCCTGCGGGGCTACAGTCCATGAAGTCCAAAAGAGTCAGACACAACTTAGCAACAACAAACAGCCTTCTACCTCTCAGAGAATTTAGAGTATCTACTATTCTGTTTCAATACAATTAAAATGTTAGGAGCACCTTCTGCACAGGGCTGGAAGGATGCTGAGATGACATGTTTGTGTGTAGCAAACACTGGCTACCATTATTAGAGACAGTTAGGACAGAATAAAGTGGACATTTCAAAACATATTACCATTGTCAGGTATATCAGAAAAAAAGAAAAAAAAAAGATTTGCAGGATATTAAAACAAAGATCTCAAAAATTTTAAGCAAGTGTAACTTCTAAATCAGTTTTTTCCCTGTATGTGCTTGTCCTCCCCTAATGTCCCTGCTCTGGCAATAGCTGATGAAAAAGATTAGGGAGCATTTACTTCCAGTTAGAGATAGTGTCAGTTATAATTTTTCAGTTTCATGCAAAGTTGAAAGAAATAGAAAGGTCAATGTCTTGATCGTTTCTACTAGCCCCATGAATCTTCTAAAATGTTCTTAATACAGTCGGTCATTGTCTAAACTCTAGCAGACAGAGCATGAACAATGCTAGGTTCATAAAGCATGTTATCCTCTTTTCCCTGAGGCATACTGAATTTGGCAAGGCCATCATAATAATTAAATAATTTAACTGCATGAAGAAAATACAGGCTGGTCATAACTTTATCGTTTGGCCCTTGACTTAAGCAAGCTTATGTCATCATTATCTTCCAAGGAAAATAATGTTTAAACCACTGTTAAGATTAAAATGAACCCAATATGATTTATTGCATATATATCCTCCATAACAACTTAGAGCAGCAAAACAGCTGAGGAGGGTCAGCTTATTCATTTAACAAACACCTCAGTCACTGTACTGTTCCAGGCACCGTTCTAGATAATGGAGCAAACATCCCTACGTTGATGGAACTCACATTCAAGTGCAAGGGGACACAAAAAACAAAAGCAAGTAAGTAACTTACAGAGCATATTAGACAAGCTAAGGAGAAAAATACAGCAGGAGAGAATACAGTGTGCTGGGGACTGGAAGGCAAGAATGATGGTTTTAGAATGTAGTCAAGGGAAGGCCTGATCTAGAAGATACCTGAGCAAAGATGTGAGGGTATCTGGAGGAAACTAAACCCTTACGCTAAAGTAGACAAGGAGAGCAAGAGTCAGTGAAACGAGTTTGGAGGCGATTTTAAGAATTCAGGTGAAAAGATGAAGCTACTTTAGCCCAGGGGACAACAGTAGAGGTGGTGAGGAAGAGTCAGATTCTGGATGGACTTTGAGGTGGAACCTGCCGATTAGCTGGATGAATGTGTGAGTGTAAGCAGAGTTAGTGATGACCCAGGGTGTTTGGTCTGGTGATTGGAAGAAAGAAGCTGCCATTTACTGAAATGAGAGACTATGAAACAAGAGCTATGCTTGGGGCATATTAAGTTTTAAATATCTAGAGACACCCAAGAAGAGATCTGAGCAGTCAAACTGGATACACAAGGCTGGAATTCAAGGGAGAAGTTTGAGCTGGAAATACAAATTTAGGAACTGTTAGCATATACATGGTGTGTAAAACCACGAGACTGGATGAGAGCACCGAGGGAGTGAGTGAGTTTAGAGACAGAAGAAAAGAGGTCAAAACTGAGCTCAGGGGCCTTGCTCCACTGAGGTCAGCACTATGAGGAAAACAGAACAGCCACTGGAGAAGAGAAACACTGAGAGGCCAAGAAGGAAAAAGAGCTTCAGTGAGGAAAGTGATCAACTGTCCCATTTGCAGTACAGCCCAGAATCAAAGGCAAGAATTAGTTTTGGTAAAAATATGGAGGTCATTGGTGATTTTTTTTTTTTTGCCACACTATGTGGCATGCAGGATCTTAGTTCCCCAACCAAGGATCAAAACCAAGCCTCCCAAAGTAGAAGCGTGTACTCTTTGTCTTTTTAAAATTTATTTTTTAACTGAAGGATTTGCTGAATTTTATTGTTTTCTGTCAAACGAAACATGCACTCTTAACCACTGGACTCTCAGGAAAGTCCTAGTGATTTTGATAACAATTGTTTTGAAGAGCAAAGAAGGTAAAAATAAAAATCTGTTTTTAAGTGGATTGAAGAGAACAGAATGAGAAGTACTGAAGTTCTGAGATGCCTTCTATCCAGAGAACTAGAACCGTATGGATTTAGAACTCAGATAAGTTTCAGAAATGATCTAGTCCAATTCTAGAGAATCATTTGCTGCTAAACTCTGTTTTTTGAAAAGAAAAACTCAAAACAAGACTCATTAATCAGAAAGCTTGCTGAATCATACTCAGCACACTAACTATTTAATCACTGTCGGCCTCATTTTCAGAAAGATTCTTTGGGAATGTCTCAAAGCTATCGTTTGCCATCCCCCAGTCAATGTTAATTAGTTATTTAAAGAAGAAATACGGAATCATAGGCCACTGGAGGGCAAGAGCAGGGAATTGAGATTGAAAGAACTATGCCATGTGCTAAGGGTGGGGAGGGGGGCAGGGGGGATGGGAGAAAAGGATAAGGATTTTTTGGCTCAAGGGAAATATGGGCCCCTAGAAATTAAGAAAAAGGCCCCCAAAGGTACACAGACAAACAGAAGAAAGTTTAAAATATTTTTATTCATTCCTTAAAAATTTAAGAAACTTACCTTACTTGAACCTCCACTTCCTATCTGCTTCAATATGGAATATATTTTTCCTTTAACTGAAATGCATTCATTTGTTGAAGAGGATGCTGAAATCTAAATAATTAAAATAAGATAAAGCTTCAAACATTCATAGAACATGCCTGAAAAACTAACTTGCATTTAATACAGTGAAACATTTCCAATTTTGAAGTTATCTGAAATCTTAAGCAATCAGATATGTCACATTTCAATATTTTACAGAAGCAATTTACATACTTTAGTCAAAGAAATAAATTTATTAAATTAATATATAGGCAATGATTCAAAGTTTCCTTGTCTAATTTATCTTGACTTTACATACATAAACAGAAACATTAAGGGGGGAAACCCCCACTTAATTTCCAACAGACAAATTCACAAGCTGTCACTTTTCATCTTTCTCATCTATTCTTTCTTATATAAACATCTTTACTCACATACACACATAAATACATAAACAGACAGACAACTTTATCATATTCTTTTTTATCATTTAGCCTAACTTTTTTTTTTTTTTTAGCCTAACATTTTAAAGGAAGCAGCATGCTAAAGTGCTAAGTGTTCCTGAGTCAATCAGACAAAGGCAGATTACAGCAATGCCCCTTTATGCTGGATAATATTCAACGAATTGCTTAGTTTGAACTTGAGCATCTTTCTCAGCAAACTCTCAACTCATGTAACCATATTCAGCTTGCATGCCTTCCCTTCCCTGACATGAGAGCCCTTTGTGGACCTATAAATGCTCTGAATAGATGGAGAGCGTGAGGACTTACTCTGAGCTGAGCAGGAAGCTGGACACAGAGACCCCCAATCAGCTGACTAACCAAGTTGAAACAAAGTCTAAATGAACCTCAGTTCAACTAAGTCCTGCTTTAGATCCCAAACAGTAGAATCTTTCTTGGGTGCTCTCCTTCTACGTAATGTAAACTGGTACAGTGTGCTCATGCTTGGTCATATCTGACTCTTTGCAACCTTTGGATTGTAGCCCAACAGGATCGTCTGTCCATGGGACTACTCAGGCAGAATACTGGAATGGGTGGCCATTTCCTCCTCCAGGGGATCTTCCCAACCCAGGGATCGAACCTGGGTCTCCTGTGTCTCCTGCATTGCAGGCAGATTCTTTACCTGCTGAGCTATCAGCAGGGAAGCCCCGATATAAAAGAGGACTGTAACTTCTTTAACTTTTAGGGTTGAAAAGACACTGTTGAGCCATGAAGTATGTTTTCTGAAAGAAAGTGTTAGGCTTTGACATATGGACACCTTATTTTCTACTGAGTTGCCATTCACTGCCCTTCCCTACTCTTCCTTCTGGAGCTTCCTCTCCTACGAAAATTTCTGAGAGCAAAGGAAGCGGTCCAATATCCTTTCCTCCTAGCTGCTGACTATTTTTAGAATACAGTAACTCTGACCTATGTCTGATTCAACACCAGTGTGAAGTTCAGTGTCCTACCCAGGACATCTTGCAACCTGCGCAGTCCACCCTCCTCACCCATAACCAGAGTAGATTTCTCCAAAATACAAGTAAGACTGCCTCACTCCCTGACTCCAGCTTGTTCCACAGCTTCCTAATTCCCTTGGAGCAAAGCCCAAAGAGCCCAGCAGAACCCTGAGGATCGCCCTGCCCCCTTTCTCTTTTTTGTAATTTATTATACTGTTGAGTCAACCCTCAAAACACTATTACCTCTTTTAGCATAAAGCAATGTTCCATTGCTTTAAATTACAGTAAAATTTACATACCATAAAATGTGCCATCTTAACTGTTTTTAAGTGTCCTATCCAGTGGCATTGAGTACAGTCACATTGCTGTGCCAACATTACCACCACTCATCTCCAGGCCTTCTCCTCATCTCATACTGAAACCCGACACCCCTTAGAGATAACCCTCCATTCCTCTTCCTATAGCTCCTGGTTACCATTGGTTTATTTTCTGTCAGCTAATTTTTTAATCTCTTGATTTGTTCAGTTCATTACTTTTTTTTTTTTTTTTGCTGTTTTTCTTAAACAATTGCTACCAACTTTTATTCTTTACCAAGCACTAGTTTCTGTTGTAAGAGTTACAAATATATTAATGTTCACAGTCATCCTATGGGATAGAGAGCTTTATTATCCTCATGTTATAGATGACGAAACAGAGAATTTAATTAACTTGCAAAAGGTCATATAGTTGGTAAGTAGCGAGGCCAAGAGTCAAGGCCAGGCAACTCTCACCAAAGCCTATTCTTTCCACCAATATTAAGCTGCTTCTCAGATAGTTATTAAAAATTAATTTTAGTATTGATATCAAGAGTATCTAAATAATTATCTTTCCAGATGGCAATACAATCTCCTCACCAGCAAAAAGAGGTGGTTTCTTTTTATAATATATTCTAGTAGCATCTCATATTGCTATTCCAATATTCTTAAAAACTTATATATTACTTGTATATATATTAATATATATACTTATATATTAATCATCTAATGAAATGAAGCTGCCCACTAACAACTGGTTTAAATAGTTAAGTGGAATGAAAAATCACCTAGATTACAAAAGAAATTTTACCTAGCTATTCAGACTAGATACTTCGGGCAAGTTAATGAAAAATACTTCATTAGTTTCTTCAGCAACTAACCTATCAAAGTCACAAGGCACCCTTATCATAATATCAGTTTGGCCTAATGGGACTAAGATTGAATAAGTTTTAACACTGTTCTTAACAAATAAATCCTGCAAAAATAAAATCTTTGATCATACCGTATCATGTACCATCATAAATAAAGCTTATCAAACCTGTAAATTCTGAAATGGAGTAACTGTACCATCATAAATAATGTTTATCAAACCTGTAAATTCTGAAGTGGAGTAACAGGTATCTGCTGCTGTTGCTGCTGGAAATAGGCAAGCTGGCTATATGGTGTTGACAACTGACAAGCAGGTGGAAAGTCGTTCTTTACCACTGGAGTTCTAAAACTGGGGAAAGATATATTTTTTAAAATTCAAAACATTAAAGCTTAAAGCTTGTTTTTAAAAAACAAGATTCTGACTCAGACTTTGTGTGGTGAATATAAGTGTGTTATATCAAACAGAACCCAAGTCAGTTTTCCTAATACATCCGAAATATTTATTTTAGATTCACCATCACCAGAAATTTCACTTTGGGGGAATTCTTTCTGAAAGTAATTTTTGTTCCCAGACAAGAAGTCCTTATTAAAATAAATATGATGTCATTTAAAAATACAGTTAAGAGTTATTTTATAAAATTTAGCCAAGACAAAGCTCAGTCTATCATAGATTTTATGAGTGCTTTTTAATAATAATGATCTATGACAACCTACTAGAAATATCTGAAAGCCAATTACATGAGAGTTTGACCTTGGAACACAAAGCTGTTCAGCTCGCATTTGTGCTTCGCTTCTCTTATTCACTACAGTATCTTCAATACCAAGAATAGTGCTTGGCACAAAGGAATTCTACAAATATTTGTTGAAAATAAATAACTTCATAAGAAATAATGATATCCTATTTTAGTTAGCAGTCATTCTTTAAAGTATTCTAAGCATAATAAAATGAGGTAATAAATAGCAAAATTGTATTAAATAGCTTACTTATTTAATAGAATCAGTTATAAAACTCCAAGGCCAGTTCTAATTAGGATTCAAGATCACATTGCGAAAATGAAAAGCAGAAGACATGAACTTCAGTTATCCTCTAAGACATTAAAACTATATTAAAAATATAGCCACTAGTTGAAGGATATCACATGCCATATCCCCCTTTCCTTTCTTAAAAATGCCATTGATTTGCTTTTCAACATCCCTTTTGTTTTCTGTCAATCAGCACTGATCAGCTTCTTCACTCATTTCTCACTAGCAGCCACTATGATCTTGAACAAGCCCAGAACTATGTGAGTTATGCTACCAACCTCTCTCACACTCCAAGTAATACCTCCTTCGCTATAATATGCATCCACCCTTTATCTATTATAAGAATGGTAATCTTTAAAGTCTCTCAATTACAGAGGTATACAAGTGGCAGTGCTTGAATAACAAGAATTTTTGCGTACTCAAAGTATTTAAAGGTACTGCCTATAGACCTATAGGTATAAAAAGCATATACATAGAGTAGGTACAGATTACAATGATGGAGACTTTCATAACAATCCTTAAAAATATATTGTGGCTACCTTCCCTTCCTTTACAGATGAAAAAACTGATAATGAGAAAAATAATATGAATTTAGAAAGTCTTTCAGGTACAGAGCAGGATTCACCTCCAGATCTGTTTTCCCCAAAGCACATGTTGTACCAAGCTAAGAACCAAAAGGAATTACCAGCTCATGTAATCATCCAAGGCACTGTTGCTGGGTGTCTTACAAATAGATTTTGGGTCAATCCATTTAGGTGTTGATATTGGTGGCGACTGCTTTGAAACGGAAAAGGCAGGTTGCTCAAAAGCGGTTTGTTTCTGCTATACCAAAATAAAAAACATCATGATTTCGGGTTTTTTAATTAGTCACCTGTTCAACAATTTCACAAATATTAAACTTCTAAAAGAAAATTAAAATATGAAATACAAAAACATGCTAAAATAAGTAGATGTATGTATTATAGGCTTTCAATAACTTTTCAGTTAAAGCTCTTTTACTCTTAATTTTGAAGCTTGTTATACTTTCCTCAGAGATTGCAATTAGAGGAAAGGCACACAGCAGTGTTGAACAAAACAGGATCTAAATATCCTTTCTCTTTAGGGCTACTGTCACTAGCATTGGATTTGTATAATCTAGATATTAATAAGTATTCTGTGCTTCAGAAAACCAGTCTTTACAAATAGAATCATCCCCTACTTTTATGTTTGGAGGGAAAATGATCAAATACTAATTATTTAGCAACGTTTGAAATGGCAAACACCTATCTAATGTTCTTCTCCCTTGTAAAAGACATATAGCTTACAGAATTTATCTCATACAAATTCCAAAGCAATGATGAATGAACATCCGCTACAGCAGAGACTGGCAAAGTACAACCTATAGGTTGAATTTGGTCTGTTGTTTGTTTTTGTAAATGAAGTTTTATTGGAACACAGCAAAGGCCATTTGTCTACATACTGTCTGTGGTTGTTTTCATGCAATAATGGCAGAGTTCAAAAGCTACAACAGTGACCAGCTGCCTCACAAAGGTTTTACAGAAAATCTTGCCAACTCCTGCAAATCACATTTTGCTTGAACACTATTAGTAACTGATCGCCCACTACCTCTACTTTAATTTGGGGACAGCTTTGTTATTAGTAAGTATTCACTGATACCTAGATTAAGTCAGCTTCTATAATTTCAACCCACTGGGCCCATATTATACTCTAGAGATCCATAATGGATAAATCTAAACTATTTTCTCGGAGAAGGCAATGGCACCCCACTCCAGTACTCTTGCCTGGAAAATCCCATGGATGGAGGAGCCTGGTAGGCTGTAGTCCATGGGGTTGCTAGAGTAGGACATGACTGAGCGACTTCACTTTCACCTTTCACTTTCATGCACTGGAGAAGGAAATGGCAACCCACTCCAGTGTTCTTGCCTGGAGAATCCCAGGGATGGGGGAGCCTCATGGGCTGCCGTCTATGGGGTCGCACAGAGTCGGGCACGACTGAAGCAACTTAGCAGTAGCAAACTATTTTCTACTTTTCAGTCTTCTGTGTTTTTGGCCACTATACCTTTTCCCAGATAAATTTTCCATTTAAGATTTCCTCATACACACACACACACATGCATATATGTATATATATGCATGCGTGTATATACATATATGTATATATATATATACACATATACACATATTTGGATTAGTAGCCAGAATGGTATTGAGAAACCGTGGTAGCAAGATTACTTAGTAAGGAAAGAGGAAAGGTTGTACTCATGACCATAGATTTAGATGTTTGTATTTGAGATTTTGGAGATCAGAATTGAGGACACAGGAATGGGTAGCTAAGGTGAAATTAAGAAAGTAGGCAAGAAAAAGGAAGAAGTTATGAATCTGGAGGCCTGGTGTAGGACTAGTGATACATAGGGGTACAGAAGCTAACAAAAAACGATGACAGTTGTTGGGCTGAAGTTGAAAGAAGTGATTCAGAGTCTAATATTTTCAGAGAATGATGGGGAGTCACAAGGATGTTCAGAGATGATGGCAATGAGCAACTGCAGGAGAGTACATCCCAAAAGAAGGCACCTCAGAAGGTTAGGGTTTTGGGACTTCCCCGGTGGCCCAGTGGCTAAGACTCCACACTTTCACTGCACAGGGCACAGGCTTGATTCCAGGTCGGGGAATTAAAATCTTGCATGCAGCACACACCACCAAAAGAAAAGGACAGGTTTTTTACAAGGGAAAAAATGGTCTGGATATAGCTAGGGGGATATAGCTAGCTATAAGCTGTAAGGTAAGTGAAGCAAAGTGAAAGTGGCTCAGCCGTGTCCTGCTCTGCAACCCCATGGACTATGCAGTCCATGGAATTCTCCAGGCCAGAATACTGGAGTGGGTAACCATTTCCTTCTCCAGGGGATCTTCCCAACCCAGGGACTGCACCGTAGGCAGATTCTCTGTCAGTTGAGCCACCAGAGAAGCTCAAGAATACTGGAGTGGGTAGCCTATCTCTTCTCCTGGGGATCTTCCAACTCAGAAATTGAACCGGGGTCTCCTGCACTGCAGGTGGATTCTTTACAAAAAACTGCTTAGTCTTTTCTTTTTCACCTAAGTGTACTCTTCTGTGGTTTTTAATATATTCACACGTGTGCAATCATCACCACAATTTAAATTACAGAACATTTTCATTATTCCAAGAAGAAACTCTGTATTAGCCATTACCCCCAATCTCTACTCCTCCTGGACTCTGGCAACCACCTGTCTACTTTTTGTCTCTGTGGATTTGCCGATCCCAGGCATTTCTTATAAAGGAGATCATAAAATATATGGCCTTTTGTGACAGGTTTCTATCACTTACCATGCAGTAGCATTTATCAACACTTCACTACTTTTTAAAAAAATGTTTTTCTTTTAAGACCAAAAACATTTTGCATTGGGGTATAGCCATTAGCAATGTTGTGGTAGTTTCAGGTGAACAGCAATGGGACTCAGTCGTATACATACATGTATCCGTTCTCCCCCAAACCCCCATTCCATCCAAGATGACACATAATGTTGAACAGACTTCTTTGTGCTATACAATAGGTCTTTGTTGGCTATCCATTTTACATGTAGCAGTTTTTACATGACCTTCCCAAAGTTCACTAGTTTTTACTGTTGAATAAGAAAATGAAATAAAATCAGAATACCACATTTTGTTTATTCACTCACCAGTTGATGGCTATTTGTGTCGACAA
Organism: Madoqua kirkii; assembly: GCA_006408675.1. Lineage (NCBI taxonomy): Eukaryota > Metazoa > Chordata > Mammalia > Artiodactyla > Bovidae > Madoqua > Madoqua kirkii. The sequence goes on along the minus strand of SJYC01122303.1, from coordinate 48,805 downwards.
TTATGAATAATGCTGCTATGAACATTCACATACAAGCTTTTTTGCAGATATATATTTTCTTGAGTATATACCTATGAATATAATTGTTGAATTATATAGTAACTGTTTGCTACACCTTCTGAGGAACTGCCATACCATTTTTCAAGAGACTGTATCAGTTTACCTCCTCAGTAACAGTGTATGAGGGTTCCAATTTATCCACATTTTCACCAACACTTATTATCGTCTCTTTTTAATTACAGAAATCTTGGTGTGGGTGAAATGGCACTTCATTGTGGTTTTAGTCTGAATCTCCCTAATGACAAATAAATAGTTAAAGTCCTTTCACCATTCTATTAGTTTATAACTTTTAAAAAGAAAAATACAGGAGATGCTGATTGTCCATAACTCAACCTGTCAGGATTGTTCTCATTTAACATTTGTTATCCACTCCATTACTTAGATAAACAGCTCTCAATGAGTGACCCAGAAATAGCAGAAAGTTTGGGGTTTCCCCAAGATACTTACAGGGAGTCTGAGAGGTTAAAACTATTTTCATAATCATACTAAGACATTATTTGCCTTTTTCACTGTCGTTCTTTCATGAATATAAACTAAAGTTTTCCCAAGGCATGTGATAGTAAAACAGACTGGATACAAAAGCAGATACAAGAAATCTAGCCCTCTAATGCCAACCATTAAAAAAAATTGAAAAGACTGTAAAACAAATATCACTCTCCTCACTGTAATTAGTTTGTTTTGAAAACTACTAATTTTTCAGAAGAAACATATCTCAATATAACAAAGCCACATATGACAAGCACACAGCTGACATCATATTCAACAGTGAAAAGATGAAAGCTTCCCCTCTGAAATCAGGAATGAGACAAGGATGCCCACTCCTGCCACTGTTACTTAAAATGGTATTGGAAATTCTAGCCACAGCAAGTAGACAAGAAGCTGAAATAAAAGGTATCAGAATTGAAGAGTAAAACTGTCACTACCTGCAGATAAGATATTATATGCAGAAATCCCTAAAGATGCCACACACACACAGAACCTGTTAGAAAAAATTAACAAATTCAGTAAAGTTGTAGGAAACAAAATCAATATACAAAAATCTCTTACATTTCTATATCTTGATAATAAACTATCAGAAACGGAAATTAAGAAAACAATAATAAAATCAAAAATAATAAAGTACCTAAGAACAAATTTAACCAAGTAAGTGAAACACTAGTATACTGAAAACTGTAAGACACTGATGATGTCTTCTTCTTAAACTAAAGAAGACACAAATAAATGAAAAGATATTTTGCACTCATTGATTGGAAGAATATTGTTAAAATGACCATATTACCCAAAGCAATCTATAGATGCAATGTAATTCCTATCAAAACTCCTATGGCATTTTTCACAGAAATAGGACAATCTTAAAATTTGTATCAAATCACAAAAGCTTGGAATACCCAAAGCAATCTTGAGAAAGAACAAAGCTGGAGGCACCACACTCCCTAATTTCAAACCATATTACAAAGTTACAGTATTCAAGACAATATGATATTTGCAAGAAACAGACATAGATCAATGGTCTTCAGAAAACTGGACTTGGAAAACAATGAAACTGGACTACTTTCTCACACTTCACACAAAAATTAACTCAAAATGAATTAAAGACTTGAATGTAAGACCTTAAAACGTTAAACCTTCTAGAAGAAAACTCAGGTGGTAAGCTCCTTAATGTGGGTATTGGCAATGAATTTTTGGATCAGACACCAAATGTAAAGACAAAAGCAAAGATAAACAAATAGGACTACATCAAACTAGAAGGCTGCACATCAAAGGAAACCATCAACGAAATAAAAAAGACAATCTATGAAATGGGAGAAAATATTTGCAAACCATATATCCATTAAGAGGTTAGTATCCAAAATAAACAAGGAAGTCACTACAACTCAATACCAAAAATCAAATAACCAACTTAAAAATGGACAAAGGACTTGATTAGATATTTTTTCCTTAGAAGACATATAAATAAATATCCAATGGATATGGAAAGAAGTTCAAGATCACCAATCATCAGGGAAATGTAAATCAAAACCACAGTGATGGATCACCCCATACCTGTCAGAATGTCTATTATCATAAAGATAAGAAATAACAAGTATTGCCAAGGATGTAGAAAAAATGGAAGTCTTGTGCAGGGTTGGTGAAAATGTATTTTAGTGCAGCCACTGTGGAAACTAGCATGGAAGTTCCTCAAAAAATTAAAAACAGAACTACCATATGACCTAGCAATTCTACTTCTAGGTATTTATCCAAAGAAAAGGAAAACACTAACTTGAAAAGATGTCTGTACTCTCATGTTCATAGCAGCAGCATTTATGTAAGCCAAGAAACAGAAACAATCTAAATATTCATTGATGGCTAAAGAGATAAAGAAAACATGGTACATATATACAATGGACTATTATTCAGCCATAAAAGGTATGAAATCTTGCCACTTGTGACAACACAGATGGATCTTGAAGACATCATACTAAGTGAAATAGCCAGAGAAAGACAAATACTGATTATGTCACTTACATGTAAAATCTGGAGGGGAAAAAAGCAAAAGACCAAGTTCACAGATAGTTTGGGGCTTGCCAAGGGGTGTGGGTGGGAGGAGTGGAGATGGATAAAGAGAATCAAAGGTACAAGCTTCCAGTTACAAAATAAATCAATCATTGGGATGTAATGCACAATGTGGTGACTACAATAACACTGTATTGCACATCTGAAAGTTGCTAAGTAAATAGATATCAAAAATTCTCATCAGAAGAAAAAATGTGTAATTAGGTATGGTGATGAATGCTAACTAGACTTACTGTGGTGATCATTTCGCACTATAGTTGATTCTTGAACAGCTCAGAGGTTAGGGGCACTGACTACCCACAAAGTCAAAAATTCATGTATAACTTTACAGCTGGAGTTCTGTATCCACTATTCCACATCCTCAGAGTCAATCAACAGAAAATCATATAAAATACATATGTACTGAATATAATACATATATGTACTGAAAAAAAATCCATGCATAAGTTCCCACACAGTTCAAACCCATGTCGTGCAAGGGTCAACTGTATATACAAATATCAAATCATAATGTCATATACCTAAAACTAATACATTATATATCAATTATACCTCAATAAACAAAACACTTGTTTCACAACAGTATTATTTACATGTAATCTGTTTATTATTGACACTTTTAATAAATTAGCAAATACTTTAAAAATTTATTGGTTCTACTTTCTAATTTAGTAAAAAGAGATTAACATAGCCTACATAAACCAAAGTTCTCTAGGGGCTTCAATAATTAAGAATATAAAAGAGGATCCCAAGACTGAAATATTTGAGAACTGCTGAGTGAGACTACAATTGAAAATTAATTTTAAGGAGAGTATGACCAAGGACTCTGTTCAGATGTATCTCTCTAATAGATCCTTTCTTCTGAAATAGACCCCAGCCATGGGAAATGACCATTCAACTTGTTATGAATTCACGTTATCTAGTCTGTAATTTTCTATTTTATCCATGAGGTTTCTGTTGAATTACTTAGTTCTGCTTTTATAGTTCAAAAACAGGCAAAGACAATAAGTAAATAAATGGACATAGCTGTGTTCCCAAAAAGTGTTTACATTCAGGCTGGGAACGAGATTTGGCTCCTAGGCTGTAGTTTGCTGACCTCTGCACCAGTCTACCAGCAATCTAGAAATACTACTGAAAGCAGAAAAGAATTCAGCTTGATATATATTGTTACTAAACTAAACCTGTTGTTTAGTTTGTTCTTGATCATTGTTTTGTGAATTTAAAACACAGACACACATACTTCGAAGCAAACTACTCCACTAAAGAATTTAATACAAGAAGAAAACATTTAACATGATCATTACATTATGAAAAATGCTACACTTGATGTGGAAAAGAAAGTTACCTCTGTATCAACTTTGGGGATTACCTCTGGAATCTGCCACTGACTGGAAGATGCAGGAACATTCTGGTTTGCACATTCAGGCTTTCTCTTTGATTGCCATTGTTTCAGATCACTTTCTGGAACCTTTAGTTCTTGATGTTCTTTAGTTTCTGCAATTGCATTTATTGTTGTCATTAACGGGCAAGAATATTGGATAATAACAAAATTAAACCTAAACAACAGAACATGTTACAAACTATATTAGTGTTTTGCTCTTAAAAACAGAAATTAAAAGCTTTAGCCAGCTACTGACAATTTGCTTTTAGCAAGTCAACTTTACAAAGCTGCAACAGCCATCTTCCTAGGTTGTTATCTAGAGCTTTATCAGAAACTATTCTCAGTTTAAATACTTCTGTTTTTTACCAGAAAACAAAGAAATAAATACACAAAGGTCCAAAAACATATATCATAAAGTCTCACTATTAAAAGCCAGTTCACCACTTCTCATAGATCTAGTTTTTTTAACAAAAATTTTACCTTAAGTTAGCCTGTAATTTACTATCTTAAGGGTCTCTGAACAAAAGAGACTCAACAATATTGACTATTTTATGAGTGTCACTATTCCATCCCTATCATGACAAATGCAAAAATTCTAAACAAAATATTTGCAAGTGATATACAAAAGGTGTGATAATTATGACCAAGCTGTGTTTATTCCTAAATGTGAAATTTGCCTAACACTGAAAATTAATTTGGCATAATAATAAAAAAAGTACATGACCAACTCAATAAACACAGAAAAGATATCTCATAAAATTCAACATTCAGTCACAAAAAAACTGTTAACCTCAATCTGTTTTGATATATGATAAAGAACAGCTTTAAGACTCTAAGCCAGTTACTATACAAGGGTAAAACAGTGAAAGTGTCTCTCTAAGGAATGAAAAATGCCACCTGTCAATTCTTTTTATTCACCATTATTCTAGAGGTTATAAGTGCAACACAGCAAAGAAATTAAAGTAAAAGGGTTGAAAGAAAATGCTGTATTATTTTCCAATAACATGAAAGAATTCATAGGCAAATATTAGATGTAAACAGTGATTTTAGCAATGTCTTTATAAGTGAGAACAATAGTTAAAAATCAGTTGTAGTTTTATATACTAGCAACAAAGAAGCAAAGGTTAAAATCTTTTTTAAGATCCCATTATTGTATTATCAAAAATATCAAATATCTAGGTATATCTCTAGCAAAAGAAATGCAAAATCTCTATACTGAAAACAATTTTTTCAATAATGTTTTAAAGACTACTTAAATGAATGAAGGAGTATGCTAGGTTAGAGGACTAGAAGATTTATTTGTTAAGATGTCAACTTGTTCCACTAGAACTCAAACAAAACACCATTAAAAAAAAAAAAGGAATCTGACAGATTCTAACATTTATATGGAAATCCAAAAGGCTTAGAATAACTAAAATAGTCTGTAACAAAGAAACAAGTTGGAAGATTTTCACTGACAGATATGAAGACTGACTTCAGTAATTCAGACAGAATTAGCACAAAGTCATAAAAGGACTATGGAACAGAGAACTATCCAAAAACCAGACATCACAAACAGACTCATCTAACTTATAACAGTTCACTGAGGGGGAAAAAAGGGTCTTTTCAATAAACACTGCTGGAGTCTACTAGATATCTACATGGAGAAGAAAAAAATGAATCCTGCCACTTCATCTTAACCATACATAAATATTAAATTCAAGTAGAATACAAGTCTAAATGTTAAAGGTAAAATGATACCTTCCAAAACATATAGAAATATCTTTATGATCTTGAAGTAGGAAGATTTGTTAAAAGACAAAGAAAACACTCACCACAAAGGAAAAGACTGATAAATTAAAATGCATGATAATTTAAAATTTAATCAAGTCTCCACATTATGGGAGAAGTTATTTGTAACACAGGTACCCAACAAAGGAACTGTATCTAGACCAAAAAATCATTGAGGAAAAAAAAGGGCACTCAATAGAAAAACTGGTGATACTCAAATGGCCAATAAACACAAAGAGGCATTCAACACCATTAGACAACAGGATTAAAACCACAATAAACTATTACTTAGCAGAATCAGAACGTGTAATATTAAAAACCAACAATAAAATGATGGGGAAGAATATGGAGTAACAGCCAATTTAAGTGCTGGTCAAACACAACACTTTGGAAAACTGCTTGGTATTATCGATGAGCTGAATGTATACAATTCCTGTGAACCTGACCACCCCACCCTGAATATACTTGACAGAAATGCACGTGAAAGAAATGATATTTCATTGGGCTGTATTCTTATGCTTTGGGTAGTTTTCTGATTGCAAATTTTACTACATAATAAAATACCATTAACACAGTGTGGGTACTCAATAAGCATTCACTTAGCATTAAGTTAGGTGCCAGATCAGTACTATAAACAAGTATTTTTGGTAAAGATGCTTTTTCAATCATATCAGTTTGTAACAGATGCCATGAAAATATAAAATCATTTCCCTCAAATATCAGGAAAAGGAATCGATAGTTGGCCCTTTATATCCACAGGTTCCATAGAACTGACTATACTACATCATTTTATATAAAGGACTTGAGCATTCTAGGATGTGAGCATCTGTGGAATCCTGGAAACAATTCCCTGCAGGTATCAAGGAATGCTGAGGGTCCCAATCAAAATAATGGCATCCCAGTTTTCAGGGTTTCCTGAGACATGGGACTTTCAGGGCTAAAACCTGTCTCATTCATTTATATGCTCTTAGAATATTCACCATAGTACACATATAGTGGAAAAGCAAATGTTTGACAAAAGAGGAAAGAGAATTGTCATATAAATACACCTTTCATGTGCTTTCCCAAATATTTCTCAAGCCAACTGATAAAATTGACTCAATGCCATTGAATTTTCCCTCTGTTTCTTACACACCTTTTAAATCCTCTGCTATAGAATTTAATACTTTTCATATGCTGTATAGAATTTAACCAAAACACAAGATAAAGAGACCTACTCTTTCATGGCAACTGTTAGGGGGCTGGTCAACTTTCACAAGTAACAAAGTGGTTCTCTTAATTAAAGAGGTAGTCTATTTTGTCACTCTTACCTTCTAATTTTGTTAGAAAACTTGATTCACTTTTATTCTTCAGGGTTACTGAATCAGTAATAAGTTCAGAACTCTTCTCATCTGACATCACAGGTTCCTTGGAATGAATATTTTGAACAGACTACATAGAGTAAGATTTTATTTCGATTTGATGTAAGACAAACTCTTAAAAACAGAAGTAGTACTAATCTTAGTGTTCAACAAACTAGAGTCTCATCTATATGAAAAGACTGCTAGGAAAATTATCATAATTATATGTAGACTCACAAACTTTCAACAAAAATAACTTCTTCAATTACTGACTAGAGCAATGGGAATGGCCATAATGATAGATTTAGCCAGTTTGCTTGCAGGAGACATATTATCAAATGATAAGACATATTCAGTTACAAAGAGAGGTTAGAAAGCTTAAATTCAACATAAAACATGCTTCACTATTTTGTTACTATATTATTTTATCACCAAAAATAACAGCATTGGTCAAAATTAAGATTTGTAGAAGTCTAAGACAGTACTTATTCTAAATCCCAAAAGTAAACTCCTGACACAACTATGTGCTATTCCCTAAGATAGCTGTAAATTAGTTAAACTCATTTAAAAGGATATATCATGAGAGAGAGAAATTACAAAGAATGTAAAACTGAAAAGACCCACAGTATGATGCCCAGGGTCTAAATGAACATCAGTAAGAATAGTATAACACCTAAAAATCAGTGCACCAGGGACTAAAGCTACTTCCTGTCTTGGAAGTTCACGTCTGCCATATCAGGACATCAGGATTGATTATCTTAAAGCCCTCACCTCTGCCCTACCACAAAGACACCCTCTCACTTTTGTTAATTTGCTCTGTCAGATCATATGATTCAACACACCAAGAAACAAAAGCTGGGGGACAATGCTTGCCCTATTTTCCCCAAACCCAGGCCAATTAACCTGCTTAAACACTATATAATAAACACTGCTTCAACAGAAGACGCTCATTCCTTGCCCTCCCACTTCCACTCAGGAGAAACAGTTTAGGACTTCTGTGTCATTTCCCATTAGTGGCCCAACCTCTCCTGGGGTTTAGGAACACTGTCAGAGATACATAAATCATGGATCCCTTCCCCAGAAAAAGCTCAATGAACCCTGGGTCAGGAACCCTTGCTCCAGATAAAGATTTGAAAATGGAAAAACCTTTAAATGTCTCAATTCGCTGGAATCATTTCCACTTGATTTAGATCCAGGTATGATTGTATCTCGGCACTCTGACCCAGAGATATGTCTGTTACCATGAAACAAAACAATTGATTAATTTGAAATCAATCATTTCAGGGTATTCAGGGTATTATCTTTTTCATTTTATTATTAGCATTATTTTTTAGAATTAGCAAAGTCATTTAATCTTTTTCATTTTAAAGTTAGGTTTTTTAAATAGGTACATCTTTTAACTGGAAAAATCACTTGAAAAGGTGTTTTTAACAATAACAAGATTCCAATATAAATGTGACTAAATCAGGTGCTGGGCAATGACAAAAGTGACAGAGATGAGTAGTAAGCAGGTGACTGCCTCCCCTATTCCATAACAAGTAACAGCTGGAGTTAAGACATGAATATGGGAAAAAATAAGGAAACAGCAGTGTGTAGATTTAACTACGTTCCAGGTTGTAAATAGCTTTAAGGATAAGAACTAGGGTGTAGACCCTCCTATGGGCCTCCACAGTGCCTAGCTCAGTTTATCAAGACAAGCACCAAGAAAATGGTTGTTTTTGTTCTTTTTTTTTTTGGAGTGGAGAAAGTCTCCTTTATTCTTGAGCTAGTACTTGAAATGAAGATAACCGGAAAATAGTCACCTAAGATTTTTAGAGCTTAACCTTGATATCCAAAATCCTCTTTAATATCAATATTCAGTCAAACCTTAAGTATAATAAGCATTTAAGTAGAGAAGACACCAATGTTTTATCTCTAAAGTTTAATGGCAAAATGATTCTGTGGAATCCAGGAGTCTTTTCCATTAGAAATAACGTTATGAACAGTGGTTAGAGTTAAAAATACACCAGAAAAACGAAGACTCTTAGCAAAACTGGATTATGAGATTCTCATTTTTCAAGTGAAGGAAGGAGAACACTTCAGATGTGGTGGACAATATTTCATCTCGACCTACCCTGCCCCACTTCTTGAAGCCCTAGGCTCAGAAGCAAATGAGTGAGTTAATCATTTTTCCTACCAATAGCTGCTTTTTCCTTGACCTAGCCACAGAGAAAATTGTTTTCAGACTTCCCACCCCCAACGGACACTTAAACACACACTCGAGTGTCTTACCAGAGAGGCTACCATAAGCGATTCAAATGTCGTGAGTTTTTACTGCTGGACTAGTCTGTGCAAAGTCCTGTAAGCTTCATATAAACAATACTTTTTCTATTTTTCCTAACTTTTTAACAGTTGCTTTAATGAATATTTTTAATGAGAGAAAAAGCAAAATAAAGTCATATTTCCCACTCATTCCTCATTCTAAAGAAAAATGTACTTGTAACCACTTTTATGTAGTAAGAGACTTTATGATCATTTTGCCATCAGTCTTCAAGTTTTGAAACAAAAGTTAAAACTCAAACATACCGTTTAGTAAAATGTGGTGCAACTGAAACATCCATCTTCTCATGGGAATCCGGGCTACTTAGAAGGTTAACTGGGACTCTTCCAAATGGGCACGACTAAAAATGTTTTGGAAGATTAAGTAACTAACTAGGAAATAAGCATAGACCACACCATTACTGCTTTAACCAACGTAAAAAATAACTTACCCGTTTAGCCTTGTTTGTTTGTTTCAAGGGATTTCCATAGCCTATCTCTGCATCTTGAGGGGGGATGTTCTCTCTAAAGAAAGAGAAAGAAAAACTGATTTTTAAAAGAATAATATTGATACAAGCATTTTCATCAACTGCTAAACACTATTATAACAAGAAAACATATATGCAGATGTATAAACAATATAAATGTAGGATGAATATTTTAAAAATGAATTCAGTTTCCTTACCCATATAAGAACCGGGCTTTAGTATGTCCTTTAGAATCACAACTAATGTTCCTATTCTGTAAATGTCCAAGTGTATTGGGAAATGGTTCTTGTGCACTTGATACTGTAGATGCTGTAAACATTTTAAAACTGTAATTAAATTTGTAAAGACATAGGAATACACACCAAAAAAATCTCATAAATACTTTAAAAGTCAACTCATAGTAAATATTTGTCCCTAAATAAGATATTCAGATATGAAGATGCTGTGATGCTAATTCTCCAGCAATATTTTATAATTGTTTCATAATTACATAACTGTTTACCCAGAGTAAAGGCACATTCTTATTTCTAACAGCAAAAGGTTACTCGCTTGCTTGCCTAGATCAAGTTTGTTTGGTTTGTTATTTATTTGGCTGCCTTAGGTCTCACTGCGTCATGCAGGATCTTCCCTTTCGGAGCTCGGGCTTCAAAGCGCCCAGGGCTCAGTACCTGAAGCTCACAGGCTTAACTGCCCCACAGTATGTGGGATCTTAACTCCCTAACCAGGGATGGAACCTGGGTCTCCTGCACTACAGGGCAGATTCTTAACCACTGGACCACCAGGGGAGTCCCTGTTTGTTTTCTTAATTGAAATATAGTTAATTTACAATGTTGTGTCAGTTTCTGGTGTACAGCAAAGTAAATTACACACACACACACACACACACATATATATACCTTTTCATATTCTTTTCATTACTATTTATTGCAGATATTGAATATAGTTCCCTGTGCTATACACTGGGACCTTATTGTTTTATTTTAAAGTGTATTTTTTTTGTAAATGTCAATTTTATTTATTTTTTGGCCATGCTTTGTGGCATAGGGGATCCTAGTTACCCTACCAGGGACTGAAACTGTATCCCTGCAGTTGAAGCAGAAGTCTCAGTCTCCAGACCACCAAGGGAGTCCCAGGACCTTACTTTTTTTACTGACTTGTTTCAATGTGTTACTAATTAAAGTTTGACTAGGGAAAGAAAATGCCAATAAGAGAGTAATGATTTTGTTACTTCTGCAAGTCTCACCGCCTTTACAACTAAAACTTAACCTTAGATTTTGATCATTCTAAATAAACAATATTTTTCTATAAAATATTATCCTGAATCCCTTTTTTTGCAGGACTAAACACCACAGAAAAGTATTAGCACACACAAACATATTTACCAGATAAGCTCTTCCTTTCCTCCTCTGAAAGCAGCTGCTTTTTCTGAAGGTTTAAATTACAAATGGCAATTTCCAGCATTTCAAGTGGCACTGCTCCACATTCCACAGCTTTATGAAGAAGTTGCTTACTTTTTTTGAAATTACCTAACAAAGTAAAAAAATAACTTTGTAAAATAAAATAACAGTCATTTTAATTCAGCAACTTTTATTCCCTAGATACATATTCTTCAGAACCCAGGAAAAAATTTTTAAAATCTCAGGCAAAAATATTTATTCCAAGGCTCACACATTTTATTTATAAGCAAGCAAGCAACTTCTCACTTCTGGTAACAATTCATGTTAAACAGTTTAACTTGTGTAATGTGCAAGTGAAAGGACTGGTACAACAAATATTTTGTACACTTACATAGCATCCTTCCCTGAATTTTCATCTGATCAACTTTCATGCCTTTTGCCTCATTATTTCTATTTCACACACATGATTTAAGTTACAATAGAAGTTATCTTTTACTTAAAATCTGGACTTGATATTTTCAGATTACCTTGTGATAGTTCAAACTGTGCAAAAGATATATGCACGAAAGCAAATTTCTTGCAGTTTGCTCTGGCCATTTGGAGTAGTCACGTGCATCATCTGGCTCTTGAATACTGAAATAAAGATTTCAGAGTTAAGTTTTAAGAAAAAGAACATAGTTGCCTGTTTGATAACTCCTCATCCTATTTCCCAGAAGACACAGAATATTGTTTTCTCTCTGTAAAATTAAATAAGTTAATTTAAAAAAAATTTTAGGTGGAGTCGAGTATGTAATTTTTATGGAAATATGTACATTGTAAAGAAAGTTTACAAATTCACTTGTTAATTATAAACAAAAAGACTTGTAAAAAAATATTAAAATTCTTACAAGTAGTTCTGACAACATGTTTTCATTTTACCTTTTGGTGATGTAGTTATGTGTTATGTAATGTAGTTGGCTGAATACAGTAAATGCTAATACTTACGCTTTTAGTTCAGCAAATCTCACTTGAATCCTAGCAAAACTCTCATTTTGGCCATATTTATCTGGAGGAAGTGCTTCAATTGCTTGGTTGTAATGACCAATCAATTTATTTAAACGGGCATCATTTAAAGGGGCACTGTTTTTCTCCAGTTTGAGCAATAAATTCAACCAATCCTCTGGGTTGTTTGCCATCATCATTATTTGGTTAACAGTTCCTGAGTTATCTGAATAAGGGACAACATATAGCAAAAAAAGAAAGTCAAAAAACAAATAGCAAGTTGCACTTTTCTTTAAATTACAGGTAATCATTTATACTCTCAGTACAAATGCACACAAACTCCTTAAAATATTTAAAACTTTAACAATTCATGTAAATATAAACAATTTATTTACTGCATATATATCTTTTAAGAGGGTATGTTTTACTGTAAAAAGCTGTATATTTTGAAGAGAATTTGGAAATGTTTATGAGTAGCTTTAAAATACCATATACAGTCTAAGAAAACTATCCTGTAGCAGCCTAACTTTATTTTAGCATCCTACCAAGTCAAAAAAAAGCTCAGCCTCTCCTACCACCACCAGTACCAACTTTCCTGGAAAATTCTTCATCAATGACTTATTAAAAATTTAGAAACGGATGGTCCTAGCCCTAACATAACCTTCTTTACAACCTTATCCATCCAATATTATCTCCATATTCCTCAATTTACTTTTCAATCAAACAAAACCAGTTTACAGAAGATAAGCAGCTCATATGGTCATTTTCTTCTCCTTCCAAGTTAACCACATTTCTCCATAAATTTCACATTGTAATTTATTTTTAATTTTCTTGGTGTTAATAGATTTTAAAAGACAACGTGATTTAATGTCAGTGTCCTTGTCAGGTTACTTTAGTCATTACTAAACATTATTAAATTTAAAAGAGAAACTATCATCCCTTCTATTAGTTTCAGTTACCTTCAACGAGGGCTAAATATTTGCTTTTACAAACAAAATTACTGCTTTTGCTTTTTACTAAAACATAACAGATTCAGAACTTTGTTTTTACCCATAATATGTTTTGATCTTAACTTCACTTTCCAGTTTCATTTCCCATCACTTCCCTAACAAATCTGTCTTAAAAAGTCTTAAAAAAATGCAGATGTATTTCTCATGCACAGTGCTCTCTCTGTTTAAAACTTCCTTTCTCTATTATGTCAGCAGTCATTTGAGCTAAACACGTATTACAATGCAGCATGGTAAATAGGTAAATTCTTCTCATCTAGAAACCAGGTTTAACATTACTCAGTATTATACTGTCTTACATCCCACTTATCAACATGTTACATATTCATTTTTGAGCAAGCTAAGCATTTTAAATAAGGACTCATCTACCCTGTTGTAAATAAGCTTTATTGTTAAGTCATGTCCGACTCTTTTGTGACCCCATGGACTGTAGCCTACCAGGCTCCTCTGTTCATGGGATTTCCCAGGCAAGAATACTGGAGTGCGTTGCCATTTCCTTCTCCAGGGGATCTTTCTGACCTGGGGATCGAACTCAGATCTCCTGCATTGGCAGGCAGATTCTTTACCAGTGAGTCACCAGGGAAGCCATAACCTTCATTGGTGCTACTTAAATACACAAAGTAAAGTATATGTTTATTCTATCACCATTAAAAAATTTGCTTAACACCAAAATGATAAGTTCCTAAGTTATTTCAAGAATATGACCTGCCATCATGACTATATGGATAGGTTCTTCTCTTTGCTTTCCAATCCTTCATCCATTGAATGGTTAGTATAAATAAAACTTATCTAAAAGTGACTTTTTCAACAACCTAAAATATCGTAAAGAGTTCAGCTTCTGAGCTAATACTTTTCATAAAACTAGGACATTAAACTTTGAGTATTTTCACTCATTCATCATTCAAAAAATATTTTAAGTACCCACTACTTGCCAGGAACCATTCTTAGTACTGTAGATAGAGCACCACTGATAAAAACCATGCCCTCATGGAGCTCACATCCTAGTGGAGGAGACAGACAACAAACAAATGAGTCAAGGAGATATGACATGAACTTGGGCAAACTCAGTGAGATGGTGAGGGACAGGGAAGCAGTCCACGGGGTAGCAAAGAATTGAACATGACTTGGTGACTGAACAACAAAGGAGATATGAGGCGATTACTGCAGTGGAGAAAAATAATACAACAGGTTGCTATTTTAAATAGGTGGGTTAGAACCTACCGTATAACAAAGGGAATTCTGCTCAATGTTATGCTGCAGCACGGACGGGAAGGGAGTTTGAGAGAGAAAGGATACATGTATATGTGTGGCTAAGCCCGTTTGCTGTCTACCTGAAACTATCACAACATTGTTAATCAGCTATACCCCAATTCAAAATAAAAAGTTTAATTAAATACATAAATGGATTAGAGAGGGCCTTGCTGAGAAGACATTTGAGCAAAAACCTGAAGAAGGTTTAAGAGTGGGCAGAGAGCAAGAACAAAGGTACTGGGGTAGGGGTTGGTCCGACACACAGGAGACAAAGTAGGGAAGCTGCTACCGCTGAAACAGAATGAGCAAAGGAGAACAGGAAAGGAAGGCTGGAAGAGTGCTGGGAGGGTAACAGAAAGGTTCTTCAAATCATATATTGTGTGGTTAGCCTTAAATTTATACACCATTTTATTAAGGTGTATTTAGTGAGGTATTCTCAGATTGCAGCAAAATATGGGGGGGGGGGGGGTACCTATTGATGGCAAAGCATACGAGCAGAAATGGCAGCTGCCAATATTGGAAGAGTAGAAAACCACCTTTGAGCACACTGTAATAAACAGTGTTGTTTCCTTGTTTAAGAAAGTGGAAAATCGTGGAACTATTTTCACACAAAAGGACTAAAACATAAAATGTTTGTGCTCTCATTGGTGAGCATCATCAGTTAACATTTTCTTCCTCTACCTCAGAGAACACTCAAAACAATGCAACTCACCTGTAGTATCAGTGGAGGCTTTATTCAAGCTTAGCTCATCAGTAAGATCTTCATTTTTAAATTTATTTTTAATATCTCTCACTTTGTTCATTATGGAATCAATCGTCAACTCTCTGCCACTTAACTCCTCAGCCTCCATTTCTAAGAAAAAAAAATCAAACTAATCATAATTCCTACTTTTACTAGCATTAAAAAAAAATTGTTGCAACTAGCCTTTCCGAACCAGGAGACTAAAACATTAGTCAAACGAACACATCTCAACACAGATATTATCAGGGTGGTATTTGGGAAGCTATGTGTACAAAAACAATTTTATGTCTTTGTAATCTGTCCATCAGGTTTCCAACAGATAAGTATTCAGTACACTCCTTCTTTCCATCAGAACTTCAAAAAGGCATTGCACAACAGGGAAGTTGCTGCCCCTTTTCAAACTTTCTTCTATGCCTTCCTTTCACTCTTTTTCCAGAATTATTTTCTCTGGGCCATCTGCAAATTCAGTGTTTTTTTTTTTTAATGTGACAGTATATTTGCTTGGATTCTAGTAGAAACATATAGGCATAAAAAATCTTTTCGACAATGATAAAAACTATTCCTTTATTCCCCTGCTTTGTGTCAGTAAACTTGCACGTTGCAAGTGGTTACAAAGCAGAACACATACATCACAGCCCTTTATTTACAAATGGGATATCAGCAGGCTTATTCTTCTGTATATCTGGCAGAAAGGTGATGTGCTACCTTAATCATTCCCATACCAAGAATCTACAGTAGTTGTACAGTACTGAGTACTTGTTCCATCTCCACGGTGTTGATGTTTGTTTAGTCCACAAAGGGCCCGCCGTCTTTCTTCCCGTCAACGTCATCTTTGTGATGATTCTTACACCCATCAATCCAGTAACCTAAGGTCACTGATATAAACGCCGCCCGCGACCATAGTTAATGAAAAGGAGCGACAAAGCCGGTACCTGGTATCACCCTTTGAAGCCAGGTTCCAAAGGTAACTGTCAGAACCACGGCCACTGATTCCTCTCCTCGTTCTAAAACACCACAAAAGAGGAGGAGTCTCCCGTAGAGGTCCTAGCAGGCCCCTTCTCCCAGCCAAGTCCATATACCTACCTCTCGCCTCCTGGGTCCACGACAAATCAACCCCCGGCACTAACAAGAGAACCGGCGAGGGCAGCGGGCCCGCCCCTCCCCCTCCGGCCTGTGAGCCGCACCCCACGCCCTCTGCCAGGCGCGGGGACCTCCCCCGCCTCGTCCCCACCGCTCACCGGCCAGCGCGGCTCGGCTCAAGGGCCCACAGACGCCGGCCGCCCCCGCCCCTCCGTTCGCCACCAAGGTAGGATTCTCCGCGGAAAAGCGGAGCTGAGAAGAAAAGATGGGAACTCCAGCCCCTCTCCACACACACTTTTGAATTTCCCCGCCGCTACCGACGCGGTCGTCTATTGGCCAGTGTTGGCCACGTGAAATCGTCTGCTGTGATTGGTCGGTGCGCGCCGGCACCGCCCCCTTTTCTGCGAGCGTCCCTTGCGGCAGGGGTCTTCCGTTCTGGCTCCACCGGCTCCGCCCCCCGGAAGTTCGAGGGGCGGATAGACCAGCTTTCCGGCACCTTCTGGTTTAAAAACCGGGCCGGGGTTTTGCCCCATTGGGAGCCACTCCCGGGCGGAGTTAGTCGGTGAGAGGGAGCTAGGCGCCTGCAGACGCTGCTCTCAGCATCAGGACCTTAAAGGTGCCTGGTGAGTCGGCCTTTTTCTGCCCCCTCCGCCGCCTCACTTATTGGTCCTTCAGGGTCCTCGGTGCCGGAAGATGTGGTAGGGGAGGGTCGTTCGCAATGCCTTCAGCCCTGCCGCCAGCTCAAGAGTCTCAGTGCTTTTTGTCCTTGAGTTTCCACTAACCTTAGTCCTTCCACTATCTTTAAGTGACGCTTTGCCTTTTCTTTAAGCCAAGGTCCTCCCATTCTGTCAGAATTCAGCGCAGAACACACACGCTCATCGAGATTCTACGCTTGAACTCGCCTTATCAGCCTCCCTAACCCGCCTCCGAGCCTGTCCCACTTTAGAGCTCAAGTGCCCTCCGGGAGGGCTGGCTTGCCTGCTAATTTCCTTTGCGGTAGGAGACGATGCTTTCTCTCCTTGGAAATGAGATGCCTGTTGTACCAGCAGAATGACATATGCTCTATGGGTAGGAGAAGTTGGTCGGTTTTGTATACGTGTAAGAAACTTAACTCAGCTGTCCCTTGTTAATGCCAAAGCTTGTCTTTTGAACCCTCGCGTACCCAGCTCTTGACTAGCCACCCGGCCAGCCTCAAGGCCCTTCCGTACTGAGTACATTTTAAAAATACCTTCTGGATCTGTATTTTTGTTTCATCAGAGCAGAGTGATTTACTGTATCTGGTTGGCTCATCCCTGCCTTTGCATTGTTGAGTCCAGCACGTGCTTTTGCTGCTGCTGCTATTGCAGGGAAAAGCCAGTCTGTTGGTACTGTCTTGGACCTGCTTTTCCTTGCTTTGTTATTATAATCATACATAATGGTTTACCTCAGAGAATCTTGCCCTTCTGCCCCTTAAAGTGCCTTTGTTCAGAGACCTGTCCACCTCTAGATGGCAGGAAGGAGGAACATATACCCCACCTGAGGCCTGCCATTCTAGGAGATAGCTGCAAGATTAATGACCTTTTTATTTTGTTTCCTCACCTCCCCCCATCTCTGATCAATAAAAGAACCTGGTATCCAAACCCCAACAAGATGGTTATTTTGAGACATTAGTCTGCTATTTTCTCGGTCAGTCAGCTCTCGGAATAAAGTTGTATTCCTTGTCTCATCCTCTGCAATTCATTGGCCTGTTGTAAAGCGAGCGGAGTGAGCTTAGACAAGATAACTTGTTTAGTCCCTAAGTCGTGTCTTATTCTTTTGTGGCCCCACAGACTGTAGCCCGCAAGGCTCCTCTGTCCATGGGATTTCCCAGGCAAGAATACTGGAATGGGTTGCTGTTTCCTTCTCCAGGGGAATCTTCCCAAACCAGAGCTCCTGTCTCCTGCTTGGCAGGTGGATTCTTTACCACTGAGCCACCAATTTTTGTTGAGCTCTTGGACCCAATCCCAAAACTTGCATTTTTCTGAAAATACTACTGCTAACACTTTACAGTAGTAGCCTCCACTCTTATATTTTAAAATACTATCTACACATTAATGTCTCCCAAATATATTACTCCAGCAGACCTCTCTCCCCTGAACCCCAGATTCATATCCACTGCCTACTTAACATGTCAATGTAAAGTAGATATTATAGATATTTTAAACTCAAATGTTCAAAATAGCCCCTAATCTCCCTGCTCTTAATCTGCTTCTTACAAAATCTTCTCTGTAAAAGACATTCATAATTTTTTAAGCCCAAGAGTTTGGTGTCATTCCTAATCCCACATCTAATCCATAAGCAGATTGTGGGTCTAACAAGGTAATACTGGAATCCTACCAGTTTTCTCCACCTCCACTACTACTGCCCTAGTCTGAGACACCTTCACCACTCACCTGGTTATGGTGGTAGCCTCCTGGCTGGACTCCTTGCTTCTGCCCTCACTTCAGTTTGTTCTCCAGCAGAGCAGAGTCAATCTCATTGAGATCCCGTTACTCCTTTACTGGGTTTCCCTGGTGGCTCAGAGGGTGAAGAATCTGTCTGCAGTGCAGACACCCAGATTTGATCTGTGAGTCAGGAAGATCCCCTGGAGGAGAGCATGGCTACCACTCCATTATTCCTGCTTGGAGAATTCCGTGAACAGAGGAGCCTGGTGGGCTATAGTCCATGGGATCGCAAAGAATCAGACACAACTGGGCAACAAACACTTCCACTTCAGAGCTCAGAATAAATGTCAAAAGTCCTTACAGCGGTGTGGAACTGCACTATTTAGTATGGTAGCCATTAGCCACATAGGGCAATTGAGCCCTTGAAATATGCTGTTGCAACTGAGGAACTACATTTCTTAATTAATTTTAATTTAAAAACATAGTGCAATTATTGGAAGAATTTTAAGTGTATTAGAACACCAGAGAATGTTAGTCTGCTTTTTCAACTGTAAATTTTGTGAGCTCTCAATTCAGATGAAGTACTTCCAAAGAGAGTTTAATTTGTGCTGTGAGTATACTAGATTTTGAAGATTTAGTATGAAAAAAATAATGTAAAATAATAGATAATTTTAAAAAGATTGACCACAGTTTGAAGTGATATTTTGATATATTGTCTTAAAATATATTGTTAAAATTAATATCCCCAGTCACAGACTGAAGGACACTAAGGAGATTTGCCAAATAAAAGCAAGGAGGTATTATGGATTGGATCCTGGAACAAAAAGTGGGCATGAATGGAAAAACTGATGGAATTCAAGTAACTAAGCCTTAGTTAATATTAATGTGCTAGTGTTGGTTTCTTAATTTCGATAAAGGTACAACAGTATATAAGATCTTAATAGAGAAATAGAGAGAGGCATGTATGTCAATTCTCTGCACTACCTCTACAACTTCTGTGTAATCAAAAGTTACTCCAAAATAAAAAAATTCTTAAAATTTGGAATTTTCAAAGGAAAGGAGGGAGAACTTCAGAATATATTTGAAGGAAGTATGGCCCCAAATTGTTCAAATATGATAAAGGCTATATATAAACCAGCAGATCAAAGAAGCTCAACAAATCCCAAGCACAAGAAACTTAATAAAAGTTACATGTAGGCACATGATTAAATTGCTCAAAACTAGTGACAGAGTCTTAAAAAACAACCAGAGAAAAACAACACATACAGAAGAATCATAAAGCTAGTAGAAGACTCCTTATCGAAAACAACATAAGTCCAGAGACAGTGGAGTTATATCTTCAAGATCAAACAAACCTGAGATACATGGCAGATTCCACTCCACACTGCTGCAATAAAGCAAATATTGCAATAAAGTGAGTCACATAATTTTTTGATTCTCAGTGCATACAAAACACATATATTATAAACTATTAAATGTGGAATAGTATTATGTCTAAAATATGTACGAAGTAATTTAAATACTTTATTGCTAAAAGTACTAACAATCAATCATCTGAGCCTTCAAAAAATCATAACCTTTTTGCTGGAACATACAGAAGAATCATAAAGCTAGTAGAAGACTCCTTATCGAAAACAACATAAGTCCAGAGACAGTGGAGTTATATCTTCAAGATCAAACAAACCTGAGATACATGGCAGATTCCACTCCACACTGCTGCAATAAAGCAAATATTGCAATAAAGTGAGTCACATAATTTTTTGATTCTCAGTGCATACAAAACACATATATTATAAACTATTAAATGTGGAATAGTATTATGTCTAAAATATGTACGAAGTAATTTAAATACTTTATTGCTAAAAGTACTAACAATCAATCATCTGAGCCTTCAAAAAATCATAACCTTTTTGCTGGTTGAGGGTCTGGCCTTGTTGAGGCTGCTGGCTGTTCAAGGTGGTTTGCTGAAGATTGAGATGACTATGGCAATTTATTAAAATAAGACAAGGAAGTTTGCTAAATCAATTGACCCTTGCTTGAGTGAATGGTTTCTCTGTTCTCTGCATTATCTGCATGCAATGCTATTTGTTAACATTTTACCCACAGAACTTTGAAAATTTAAATCGGTCTTCTCAAGGCCTGCAACTGCTGTTTCAAATAAGCTGATGTAACACTCTGTTGTCAGGACTTCCCTGGTGATCCAGTGGCTAAGATTCCATGCTCCCAACGCAGGGGGCCCAGGTTCAATCCCTGATTAGGGAACTGGATCCCACATGCTGCAACTAAAGAGCCTGCATGCCACAACTACAGTCCAGTGCAGCTAAATAAATAAACAAATAAATAAATAGGGTGCTAATGAGTGTGGGGCTTCTTTTAAAAATAAACACTCTTGTCATTTCAACCATCTTTAATAACATCTTAACCAGAAGTAGATTCCATCTCAAGAAACCACTTTATTTGCTCATCCTTATGAAGCTAGTTTTATCCAAGTTTTATCTTGAAGTTGCAGCAATTCTGCCACATCTTCATACCCTACTTCTGTTCTCTTATTATTTCTACCATATCCATAGTTATGTCTTCCACTGCAGTCGTGAGTCTTTCAAAGTCATCTACGAGAGTTGAATCACTTCCAAACTCCTGTTAATATTCTGACCTCTTTGCTGAATCATGAGTGTTCTTCATGGCATCTACAATGATGAGTCCTTTTCAGAAGGTTTCCAGTTTACTTTACCCAGATCCATCAGAGGAGTCATTCTCTATGGCAACTACAGCCTTACAAAGTGTATTTCTTACCCACAGACCTTCTGCGCCTAAGACTTCTGAAAGTCAAAATAACTCCCTGATTTACGGGCTGCAGAATGGATGTTGTGTTAGCAGGCATGAAAACAACAGTAAGCTAATTTCACATCTCTATCTGAGCTCTTGGGTGACCAGGTACATTGTCAATGAGCAGTGAAATTTTGAAAGGAATCTTTTTTTTTTTCTGAGCAGTAGATCTCAACATTAAGTTAAAGATATTTAGTAAACCATGTTGTAAACAGATGTGCTATCATCCAGGCTTTGCTGTTCC
Organism: Madoqua kirkii; assembly: GCA_006408675.1. Lineage (NCBI taxonomy): Eukaryota > Metazoa > Chordata > Mammalia > Artiodactyla > Bovidae > Madoqua > Madoqua kirkii. The sequence goes on along the minus strand of SJYC01122303.1, from coordinate 26,985 downwards.
ATATATAGAGCACAGGCAGAGTAGATTTACCATTATTCTTAACAGCTCTCGGATTTTCAGAATGGCAAGTAAACACTGGCTTCAACTTACAGTCACCAGCTGCATCAGCCCCTAACAAGAGAGTCAGCCTTTGCTTTGAAGCATTGAAGAGACATTGACTTTTCCTTTCTAGCTATGAAATTCCTAAACTGCATCATTTTCCAATAGAATGCTGTTTCGTTTACATTGAACATCTGTTTTTTAATGCAGCCACCTTTATTCATCATCTTAGCTAGATCTGGATAACTTGCTGCAGCTTCTACATCAGCATTTGCTGCTTCACTTTATGGAGACAAGTGTCTTTCCTTAGACCTCATGAACCCACCCCTGCTAGCTTTAATTTTTTGTTCTACAGGTCCCTAACTTCTCTCAACCTTCACAGAACTGAAATAATTAGGGCCTTGTTGTGGATTAGGCTTTAGCTTAAGGGAATGTTTAAGCTGGTTTAATATCTATCCAGACCACTTTCTCTTTAGAGAAAAAGCAGTGAGATTGTTTAAAGAAGTAAGACTGTTTTTCTTTCTTATCATTCATGTTCACTAAAGCAGCACACTTAATTTCCTTTAAGAACTTATCCTTTGCATTCACACTTGGCTAACTCTTGGTGCCAGAGGCCTACCTTTGGTTGCCTCTCTGTTTTTGACATGCTGTTCTCGCTAAGTTTAATCATTTCTCACTTTTGATTTAAAGTGAGAGACAAGAAATTCGTCCTTTCACTTGAATACTCAGAGGCCACTGTAGAGTTACTCAATTGCCCTAATTTCAATACCTTGTCTCAGGGAATATGGAGATCCCACAAGAGAAATGGGGTAACTGCTGGTTGGGAGAGTGGCCAGAACACAGATTTATCAATTAATTTTACTATCTTATATAGATGTGGTTCATGGCACCCAAAAACTAGCACAATAGTAACATCAAAGATCACTGATCACAGATTACCATAACACACAGTAATGAAAAAGTTTAAAATATTGCAAGAATTATCAAAATGTGACAGACAAATTTGAAGCAAGCAAATTCTATTGGAAAAATAGTGTCAATACACTTTCTTGATACAGGGTTGCCACATACTTTAAATTTACTTAAAAAAAAAAAGCAATATCTTTGAAGCACTATAAAATGAGGTATGCCTATACTGAAGAGAGAAGATTATCAACCTACAGTTGTATAGGCTATGAATATATTTTTCACTGTGAAGGAAAAATAAAGATGTTTTCAGACATCCAAAAGTTGCCAGCATTAATCACCAGTAGGTTGGTATAAGAGCTACTAAAAGAAGTCCTTCAGACCGAAAAAATTCTGAATCTACATAAAAACCAAAAAACACTGAACATGGTAAATATGAGTACATATAAAAGACATTTTTCTTACTTCTAAAAATCTTTTTAAAATATACAAAGCAAAAACAATAATAATAACATGTTATTCAGTTCAGTTCAGTCGCTCAGTCGTGTCTATACTAAAGAAAAACAAAAAGTAAACTCCAGGAGTTGGTGATGGACAGGGAAGCCTGGCATGCTGCAATCCATGGGGTACATGACTGAGCTGAACTGAACTGATACGTCATTCAAACACCCCCTGGAAAGGATAGAGATTTTCATACTGAATAAAGAAGCAAAACCCAATTATCTGATGCCTATAATAAACCCACTTTAAATATGAAGAAACAAGTAGGATAAAAATAAAAAATGTAAAATGATATACCATGGCAACACTGCTAAGTGCAGAACTAGAAAGACCTAACTTGGTAGAGGTCTATGAAAGCAGATGTAAGGGTTTTCAGTTATTGAGCTCTCTGATCATTTAGGTCTTTGACCACTGATTTAAGCTATATTTTGAAAATGTTCTCAGATATGGATCCAGAGTGGGAACTTGTCAGAAAAGAGTACACCTGTCCCGTGGAAGTCTGCCAGTCTTCCTTCATTCTATCCCATTTTCTCTGTCTCTCCTTCAGTTGGCAGCACTTTTACTAGTATAATCTCATTCTTATTACTGGCTTCAACTGAGATGGCTGATTAAATCTGTGAGTAATCTTCATCTGGAGATCCTATCCAGATACAGGACAGGAACTGGCATTCCTTCAGGACACACTTTCTCATTTTTGCAGTATGGAATTTTTAGACAATTCCCTCAGGAAAGTAAAAATAGAATATAAAATAATTTAAAGTATATTTAAAAAAATATTTTCAAAGAAAAAATGAAAAGCAGCAGATGAATAAAAAAAACAATCCCCAAATGTTAAATAAAAAAGAATTTTTAAAAAACCCAAGCAATTCCTTCAAAGTATCTCTCTCCTCTTGCATTTTACTATAAGCAATAAGGAGAAACTCTGCTGCATCTTCACCTTCAAAATTTGTGTAGAAATAACCTCTGCTAAGTATCCAAGGTCATCCCTTGCAAGTTCTACTTTTCACAAGGCACTAGAACACAATTAGCCAAGTTCCTCATCATTTTATAACAAGTGAAGGAAAGTTGCATGGCTCAAGGTAGCCTGGAGTTAAAACTCCCCTCCAGGTCCTCCCCACCATTCTATGCAAAACAAAGAACTCTCTCATCCAAAGAAAAAATGGACATTAGGATGATTATGCCCAGCTCCCAGCCGGTCCAGCCTCTGGCTCATCTCCAGAACTCCTTGCCCCAGCCGTTTAAGAGATAACTACTCTGAACAACCTTGGAGAAGAACAGGCCCCATCAAGACAGTAGCTTTCCACATATATGCCTATATATACTTACTCTTTTCTTGGATAAGCACAGCAGCTCGCTAATCTGACTGTTGCCCCTTCTCGCCTCATTAAAGGTGATCTGTTCCTGTAAAGTGCCGGTCTCCTTTTTCTGACCCTCACCTCTAACTCCCTTTCCCTACGTTTTTGGTGCCAAAACCCAGGAGGTTGAGGTTCCTTCTCGTTCTCCTCGGCCAGCTCTTTGGAGCTTGGAAGCCTGCCAAGCTCACTTTCCCGCCCGGGCTTTCAAGATCTCGAGAGAACGCCCTGTGCCTTCGTGAGCAGTACAAGTCCTGTGTAAGAGCTTTTGGTTTTCCACGTAACCCGAAAAATATTGGCCTCTCTCTCTCTTCCTCTTTTCTCTATATTTTCCATGAGACCGACCAAGTCCAGGACAGAGGCCTTTTGCCATTCGACTGCTTTTCATGCAACACTCCACTCAAGCCGGCCCCTAGATTAAGGTAAGATCCAGATGGTGTTCTAGAGGCACACTAGAACTCAGTCCTCTCTGGGTCCCAGGGATCCCCCCGCCTAGGGCCACTCCGTGGTTGACGGTGGGGAACACTCCACCTTGACACAGAGCTCTCTTCTCATAATTCCTATTGCAACTATGGGTAACGACTCGAGCTCCCAATAGAAGTCTCTGCTTGCCTTTCAATTATGGGGTCTGGCCAATCTGTCCCAAAAGATTCCTCTCTGGCCTGTGTTCTCAAAACTCTCAAACCACTCTTACTCACTGAACTCAAAGCTAACCGCTTAAAAGAACTCTATACAGATCGCTGGCCTGAGTTCAGGACTTTTGATTTCAGTATTTTATCAGATCTCAGTAACTTCCTCAAACGGAATGGCAAACGGTCGGAGATCCCCTATATTCAAGACTTCTGAGACCTTAAAAGCTGTCTTTCTCTCTACAAAGACTGTTTTACCTATCAAATCCTCCTCTGCTCTCTCTCCCCCTCCATTACAAAAAAATCCAAATCAAAAGCCCCTAAAAGGCCCTCTAAACACTTAGCCCCCAATTTTGACCAAACAAATAAGCCTCCTCCCTACTGCCTCAGAAAAAAAGCTTCCAGAGACAAGACCCTATCCTCCAGCCCTTCCTCCTCCAAAACAGAAAGTGATTACTCCAAAACCCCAAAGAGATGTCCACTCACCCTCCATTGGCCAGGACCCAAAACAAACACTTCCTCTCAGAGAGGTAGTGGGACCGGAGGGCCCTACATGGGTTCATGTGCCTTTCTCAATTTCTGATATGAGCCAAATTGAATAAAAATTGAGATCGTTTTCAGAAAATCCTACTCAATTAAAAAATAAAATTCCTCTGCGTTACACAAATATATCATTTAACCTAAAATGATCTTTCAGTTCAGTTCAACTCTTTGTGACACCATGAACCACAGCACGCCAGGCCTTCCTGTCCATCTCCAACTCCTAGAGTCCACCCAAACCATGTCCATTGAGTCAACGATGCCATCCAACCATCTCATCCTCTATCATCCCCTTCTCTTCCTGCCCTCAATCTTTCCCAGCATCAGGGTCTTTTCAAATGAGTCAGCTCTTTGTATCAGGTGGCCAAAGTAGTGGAGTTTCAGCTTCAACATCAGTCCTACCAATGAACACCCAGGACTGATCTCCTTTAGGATGGACTAGTTGGATCTTGTTGTAGTCCAAAGGACTCTCAAGAGTCTTCTCCAATACCACAGTTCAAAAGCATCAATTCTTTGGCACTCAGTTTTCTTTATAGTCCAACTCTCACATCCATACATGACCACTGGAAAAACCATAGACTTAACTAGATGGACCTTTGTTGACAAAGTAATATCTCCTTTTTAATATGCTGTCTAGATTGGTGATAACTTTCTTTCCAAGGAGTACGCATCTTTTAATTTCATGGCTGCAGTCTCCATCTGCAGTGATTTTGGAGCCCAGAAAAATAAAGTCAGCTACTGTTTCCACTGTTTTCCCATCTATTTCCCATGAAGTGATGGGACCAGATGCCATGATCTTCGTTTTCTGAATGTTGAGCTTTAAGCCAACTTTTTCACTCTCCTCTTTCAGCTTCATCAAGAAGCTCTTTAGTTCTTCTTCACTTTCTGCCATAAGGGTGGTGTCATCTGCATATCTGAGGTTATTGATATCAACCTAAATGCCACTTTAACCCCTGATTAAAAAAAAAAAAAGACGCATATGACAGGCAGCCCAGACTCATGCTGATCAGCTCCATAACCAAGATAAGACTAATCCGGTTACTGATGATACAGTCTCTTTAACTGAGCCACAGTGGACATATCAAGCAGGTGATGCCGACATCCAGAACCTGTATCATATGATCACCTGTTTACTAGAAAGAGTGCTAAAAAGCTCTTACATTCATCTTAACTAAGATAAGATTAAGGAAGTGACTCAATAAAAAGATAAAAATCCTGCCCTTTTTCTTTCATAGCTTACTGAGGCAGTCCAAAAATACACTAATCTAGATATTTCCACCCCTGCCAGACTTCTGTACCTACCTGTCCAGTTCATAAGCCAGTCAGCCCCCAATATTTGCCGAAAACTATGCCAGTTAGAGAAGGGCCCTGAGAACCCCCCTCCCTAAAGAGACCTGCTAGAAATAGCCTTCAAGATATTCAATAATAGAGAGGAAGAGGCTAAGAGAAAAAAAGACCACAAGAGAAAAGCTAAATATGCCTTTTTGGCGGCAGGAATTAAGGTCAGCCTAGCCCAAGTCATCCCAGACTGAAACTTAAGAGCCCCCCACCCCTGGACCCTGCTTCGGATGCAACAAGTCAGGACAATGGACAAAGACATGTCCGAACCCGTGGCCCCCTACAAAAGCATGCCCAACTTGTGGTCAGTGGGGCCACTGGAAGGTGGACTGTCCCCAGCGATGCCCTGACATGCCTGGGGAGGTCCCCACCTCCCAGACCTGGAGAATGGAATGTCCACAGGGACGACCTGGTGCCTCTGGAGAGATCCCCACTTCTCCCCCAAACCCCAGTCCAACCCTATGAGAGTTATTCCAACAATGGGATCCGGGTTCCAGCCCCCCTGGCCAGTGTCCCAGACACAAGCTCAGAATTTGGGGTAGATGGGATAGTGGACTGAAAAAAGACCTCCTTTATAGTAGACACTGGAGCCGCTTTCTCTCTCTTAACTTCCTACTCTGGCCCAACTCAAGACTCAGAACTCGCCATCAAGGGGGTCTCTGAAGTTCCCTTAAGGCCAAAAATCAGCCCTCCATTACTCTGTCAGTTTGGAAAATCGACCCTCATACACTCATTCCTCACAATGCCTAAGTGCCCAATGGCACTCCTAGAGAAAGAGATCTGTTATCCAAATTGGGGGTCTTTCTTACCATAAACCCTTTTCTCCTTTGTTCCTTTGATAAGACAACATTAACCCATTCTTTTATAATAATTCCTCAATGCCCAGTGACATTGATAGGACATGATCTTCTGAGTAAGCTACAAATTTCTATAAACCTCCCATTCTTAGATCCGATATCACGTGTTTATATTCAAACGGCACCCAAACCCTTGGCCAGCCCTCACTCCCAAAACTTACCCCTGGACTTCCCCAGATAGATCCTCAGGTCTGGGACACCAAAGCCCCATCAGCAGCCAGACACCATTCTCCCATGCAGGTCTTTCTTAAAAATATCTCTCCAATAATAACCCAAACTCAGTATACCCTGACCACAGAATCCCGACAAGTACTTAAACCAATAAGCTCCCAACTGTTCAAAGCCAGCCTTTTGTGGCCTATCTGTTCTCCTCATAATACTCCCATCAGTTCAGTTCAGTTCAGTCACTCAGTCGTGTCAGACTCTTTGCAACTCCATGAATTACAGCACACCAGGACTCCCTGTCCATCACAAACTCCCAGAGTTCACTCAATTCACATCCCATACTGGCAGCCAAAAAGAGACCCCACTCCTGGCATCTAGTCCAAGATCTTCACAAGATCAATGAGGCTATAATACCTGTACACCCCGTGGTCACTTATCCCTTCACCTTTCTCTCACATATTCCCTCTGACACACTCTATTGCATGGTATTAGACCCCAAAGATGGTTTCTTTACTATACCTCTACACCACTACTCACAGCCCCTATTTGCCTTCACCTGAACAGGACTGGAAAAGGTCAGTTTTCATTCCAATTCCAAAGAAAGGCAATGCCAAAGAATGGTCAAACTACCACACAATTGTACTCATCTCACATGCAAGTAAAGTAATGCTCAAAATTCTCCAAGCCAGGCTTCAGCAGTACGTGAACCATGAACTCCCTGATGTTCAAGCTGGTTTTAGAAAAGGCAGAGGAACCAGAGATCAAATTGCCAACGTCTGCTGGATCATGGAAAAAGCAAGAGAGTTCCAGAAAAACATCTATTCTGCTTTATTGGCTATGCCAAAGCCTTTGACTGTGTGGATCACAATAAACTGTGGAAACTGCTGAAAGATATGGGAATACCAGACCACCTAACCTGCCTCTCGAGAATCTGTATGCAGGTCAGGAAGCAACAGTTGGAACTGGACATGGAACAACAGACTGGTTCCAAATAGGAAAACGAGTATGTCAAGGCTGTATATTGTCACCCTGCTTATTTAACTTCTATACAGAGTACATCATGAGAAATGCTGGGCTGGAAGAAACACAAGCTGGAGTCAAGATTGCAAGGAGAAATATCAATAACCTCAGATATACAGATGACACCACCCTTATGGCAGAAAGTGAAGAGGAACTAAAAAGTCTCTTGATGAAAGTGAAAGAGGAGAGTGAAAAAGTTGGCTTAAACCTCAACATTCAGAAAACGAAGATCATGGCATCTGGTCCCATCACTTCATGGGAAATAGATGGGGAAACAGTGTCAGATTTTATTTTGGGGGGCTCCAAAATCACTGCAGATGGTGACTGCAGCCATGAAATTAAAAGACACTTACTCCTTGGAAGGAAAGTTATGACCAACCTAGATATCATATTAAAAAACAGAGACATTACTTTGCCAGCAAAGGTCTGTCTAGTCAAGGCTATGGTTTTTCTAGAGGTCATGTATGGATGTGAGACTGTGAAGAAGGCTGAGTGCCAGAGAATTGATGCTTTTGAAGTGTGGTGTTGGAGAAGACTCTTGAGAGTCCTGTGGACTGCAAGGAGATCCAACCAGTCCATTCTAAAGGAGATCAGCCCTGAATGTTCTTTGGAAGAACTGATGCTAAAGCTGAAACTCCAATACTTTGGCCACCTCATGCGAAGAGTTGACTCACTGGAAAAGACTCTGATGCTGGGAGGGATTGGGGACAGGAGGAGAAGAGGACGACAGAGGATGAGATGGCTGGACGGCATCACGGACTCAATGGACATGAGTTTGAGTGAACTCTGGGAGTTGGTGATGGATAGGGAGGCCTGGCGTGTTGTGATTCATGGGGTTGCAGAGAGTCAGTCATGACTGAGTGACTGAACTGACCTGAACTGGATGGATCCAGACACATATCAATCTCAACAATTAACTTAGACTGTTTTACCACAGGAGTTTAGAGATAGCCCTCATTTTTTCGGTCAAGCCCTCCAAAGAGACCTACAAACTTTAGACCTAAGCTCTACTACCTTACTCCAGTATGTAGATGATTTATTTTTCCTCTCATCATAACTGCCTAGTCCATTCTGCAACAGTATTAAATGCCCTAGACACCTGGGGCTACAGAGTCTGACTCTCCCAAACACAAACTGTTTCCACCACTGTCAGTTATATAAAATTACTTCTCACTCCCACATCCAAAATAATCCCAACTCAGAGATTTCGAGCCTTGACACAGACCCCCCAGCCCCCAAACCAAGAGAGAACTTCTTTCTTTATTAGGTCTATTAAACTTCTTCCAAATATAGGTCCCAAATTTTGCCCTCCATGCAAAACATCTCTACCAAGCTACTTGAAAAAACTCAGATGAACCCTTATTGGCCCCCAGCTCTCTCCACACCTTAATACAGACTCTATCAAACATTTCCTACAGGCCCCTTCTCTTTACCTACCTGATTACACCAAGTCTTTTTCCCTTTTTGTACATTCTCAACAAGGACATGCTTTAAAGATTCTGTGCCAAAAAAGGGGAGACATATGGGGCCTCTAGCTTACTTATCTGAACAACTCGATCTCACCACATTCAGATGGCCACCTTGTCTCCAGGCCTTAGCTGCAACCACCCTGTTAATACCTGAAGCCCAAAAACTAACCCAAAATGCTCCTCTAAATATATCCTTACATCATTCCTTCAAAGATTTACTCTCTCATCCGGCTTTCCTTTCTCTTCCCTCTGCTCAGCTACAGATCCTCCACACACACCTCCTTGACCCATCCCTTTCTTTTATGCTTTGTAAACCTCTTAATCCTGCTAGCTTACTCCCTACACCAGATCCAGAAACAGAATACCTATTTCATGACTGTATTCAGACCTTAGGTATGACACTTAATCCCTTTGAACATATAACTGATCAGCCCCTTACTGACGCCAAAGTCCCATCCTGGTTCATAGGTGGCAATGCCCCAAAACAAGCCCCATTTGGGAGTGGATATGCTATAGTTCATGGACAGCCCAACACCTCATCAAGTCAGCCACACTCCCAGCTCACACATCCTCACAACAGGCTAAACTGATAACTCTTAAATAAGCTTTGACCCTAGCCAAAGACCAAAAGATAAACATTTACACTGACTTCAAATATGCCTATAACATATTACATTCTAACATTATAATCTGGAAAAAGAGGAGATTGCTCACTCAGAAAGGCATACTTATTCTCAATGCTTCTTTTATTTCTGAACTCCTCCATGCGGCTCAGTTCCCAAAGCAAGCTGCTGTAATACATCGTTAGACATCAGGTACATAGTCCTACCTCCTTTTATAGGAACGTAACAGATCACAACACAAAAAGGCAGGCCGCCTCTGTTAGTCCTGTCTTTCAGTTCAGTTCAGTTCAGTTCAGTTGTTCAGTCGTGTCTGACTCTTTGCGACCCCATGAATCGCAGCATGCCAGGCCTCCCTGTCCATCACCATCTCTCGGAGTTCACTTAGACTCACGTCCATCGAGTCCGTGATGCCATCCAGCCATCTCATCCTCGGTTGTCCCCTTCTCCTCCTGCCCCCAATCCCTCCCAGCATCAGAGTCTTTTCCAGTGAGTCAACTCTTCGCATGAGGTGGCCAAAGTACTGGAGTTTCAGCTTCAGCATCATTCCTTCCAAAGAAATCCCAGGGTTGATCTCCTTCAGAATGGACTGGTTGGATCTCGTTGTAGTCCAAAGGACTCTCAAGAGTCTTCTCCAACACCACAGTTCAAAAGCATCAATTCTTCAGCACTCAGCCTTCTTCACAGTCCAACTCTCACATCCACACATGACCACTGGAAAAACCATAGACTTGACTAGACAGACCTTAGTCAGCAAAGTAATGTATCTGCTTTTGAATATACTATCTAGGTTGGTCATAACTTTTCTTCCAAGGAGTAAGCGTCTTCTAATTTCATGGCTGCAGTCACCATCTGCAGTGATTTTGGAGCCTTCCAAAATAAAGTCTGACACTCTTTCCACTGTTTCCCCATCTATTTCCCATGAAGTGATGGGACCGGGTGCCATGATCTTTGTTTTCTGAATGTTGAGCTTTAAGCCAACTTTTTCACTCTCCTTTTTCACTTTCATCAAGAGGCTTTTTAGCTCCTGTCTTTGCTATAGTCCAAATTGATGAACCTAACATCCACACATTACTTTCATATTTACATTCCCTTTTCCATCCCATCTGCAAAAGTACTTAAGGCTTTCCTTCAGAACTTTATTAAACTGATTAAGGACGATGTGACTTATTTAAATAATCTGACCCAAACTTATACCATTTGTCAATGGACAAATCCTAATTCTAACATTCGCCGCCCTCCTTTCCTCGCCCACCAAATTCACAGACATTTTCCCACACAAGACTGGCAGGTAGATTTCACCTACATGCCACCTGTAGAAAAGGTTAAACTTCTCCTAGTCTTTGTAGATACATTTTCTAGATAGATTGAAGCTTTCCCAACTACTAACAAACAAGCCCCTACTGTGGCTCAGCTCATTCTTACAAAATCCTCCCAAAGTTTGGAATGCCTTCCTCCCTCCAGTCTGACAATTGGTCCAAATTCATATCCCAAATCACCCAAAATATTGCACAAGCCTTTCAAGTTCCTTGGAGGTTTCACATTTCTTATCATCCCCAGTCTTCCGGTAAGGTTGAGAGAGCCAACCGAGTCCTAAAAGAAACTCTGACCAAATTAACCATCGAACTACATCAAGACTGGACTAAACTCCTCCTTTAGCCCTCTTAAAGGTCCTGCTGCTGCTGCTAAGTCACTTCAGTGGTGTTCGATTCTATGCAACATAGACAGCAGCCCATCAGGCTCCCCAATCCCTGGGATTCTCCAGGAAAGAACACTGGAGTGAGTTGCCATTTCCTTCTCCAAAGCATGAAAGTGAAAAGTGAAAGTGAAGTCACTCAGTCGTGTCTGACTCTTCACAACCCCATGGACTGTAATCTACCAGGCTCCTCCGTCCATGGGATTTTCCAGGCAAGAGCACTGGAGTGGGTTGCCATTGCCTTCTCTGCTGAAAGGTCCAGGCCTTGCAAAAACAAAAAAAAAACAAAAAAAACCCCTTAAATAGTCCATTTGAGGCCACGTATGGGAGGCCCATAATACGTTTGGGTCTTCCCCCCTCCCAAGACAGTCCCAAACTGCCTTCCACCTTCCTTTGTCTTTACTTGCCCAGATATGAGATGCCCTTTGATAACATATGGATAACTTACTCCCTCAATCACACCCCAATCTTGCATACCCAGCCCTTCAAATAGGAGACAAAGTCAGTATGACAGTTCAGTCCCACTCAGATCTAACCCCCAAATGGCAAGGTCCCTACACAGTAATTCTGCTGACGCGTGCTGCTGCAAAATTAAAAGAAATCACCCCTTGGGTATACATCACTTGTTAAAAAAAAAGGTTATACAGCCCAATGATGAAAATGCTTGCCAGACTAATACTTATCAAGTTTCTCACACAGGCCCTACAACTCTAAAGCTCTCACAGCTTCTAGCGGCCCCAGCTGCCAGCAGATGAGCCTGTCAGCTTCACGGCTACAGTTATTCCTGGAACAACTTCCGGCAGACATCTGGGTCTCGAGTCCCCAAGGATCCACACTCAAACACATTGATGATTACATCTCCATCCTGTGGCTACAGGAAACCTTTTATAACTTTTACCCCTTCTCAGACTATTCGTTTTTATCATTCTCCTACTCACCTTTGGGCCTTGTTTGTTTAATCTTTTCTAGAGATTCCTCCAAGACTGAATCTGAGCCATTTCCCGAGACCAAGTCAAGAGTGTTCTTTCGCTTGAGACCCTGATGGCTAAAATAGAAAATCAACACTACGGGACTTCGACTTCCTTCCTCCCAGACCACAAACCCCTGACCCTCATTTATCAGGACGAAGAAGCCCTGAACATTAGCAGCGCCCACCTCTCTTTCTCTTTTTGTACATATTCCTTAGGGTCTGGAATGAAGGAAAGTTGCATGGCTCAAGGTAGCCTGGAGTTAAAACTCCCTTCCAGGCCCTCCCCATCACACTATGCAAAACAAAGAACTTTCTCACCCAAAGAAAAAATGGACATTAGGATGATTATGCCCAGCTCCCAGCCGGTCCAGCCTCTGGCCCATCTCCAGAACTCCTTGCCCCAGCCGTTTAAGAGATAACTACTCTGAACAACCTTGGAGAAGAACAGGCCCCATCAAGACAGTAGCTTTCCACATATATGCCTATATATACTTACTCTTGTCTTGGATAAGCACAGCAGCTCGCTAATCTGACCGCTGCCCCTTGTCACCTCATTAAAGGTGATCTGTTCTTATAAAGTGCTGGTCTCCTTCTTTTTCTGAACCTCACCTTCTCTAACTCCCTTATCCTACAATAAGGATCATTGGCCCTTTAATTTCCAATCATGTGTTCCTTATTCCTGTCTGAGATTTCACCAGAAACACCTCTAATGTTCTTTTTTCTACCAACATTCTGTTCCTTGTGATAATAAAAGCTTCCTCTAGCCATTACAGTTCCCTCAGTTTATATCTCCTCTTGCATTTAACTGTAAGCAATAAGGAAAATAAAAAACAAACCAAGGTGTACCTTCACCTCTTTCAGTCTCTGTCTGTTTCCTCTTTGCTTCTTGAGCTCTCTCTACAATCACCTTTAACATCCATATTTCTTTTTTTGTTGTTGTTTATCTTTTTTATTTTTTGTCAGGCCGCACAGCCTGTGGGATCCCAGTTTCCTGACGGGGGATTGAATCCTGGCCCTTGGCAATGAAAGTGTGGAACCCTAACCACTGGACCATCAAGGAATTCCCATAACATCCATATTTCTGTTGTTGTTTAGTCGTTTAGTCATGTCTGACTCTTTGTGGCCCCATGGACTGTAGCCCACCAGGCTCCTCTGTCCATGGGATTTCCTAAGCAAGAATACTGGAGTGGGGTGCCATTTCTTTCTCCAGGGAATCTTTTCAACCTAGAGATCGAACCCTTGTCTCCTGCATTGGCAGCTGGATTTTTTTTTTAACCACTGAACCAACAGGGACGCCCCATCCATATTTCTACCAACAGACAATTTGGGATTTTTCTAGCATGCACCTCAAAACTCTTCCAGTCTTGACCCATCAAAGCCATTTCTGCATTTTTAAGTATTTGCTTCATCAGCATCTTACTTCATGGTACTAAAATTTGAATTAATCTTGGGCTGTCATAACAAAAAACCATCAACTGAGTGGCTTAAACAACAGAAATATATTTTCCCACAGCTCTGGAGGCTGGAAGTCAGAGATCAAGGTGTCAGCGGGGTTGTTTTCTGGGGAGGCCTCTTTCCTGGGCTTCCAGATGGCACTTTCTCATTTTCTCAGTGAGTCCTCAGATGGTCCTTCCTCTGTGCACAGGTAGGGAAAATGAGAGAAAGAGCTCTGGATGCCTCTTCTCCTCTTATAAGAGCACATCATGTTGGGGGGACATATGAATTTTGGAGAGACACAAACATTCAGTCCATAATAATTGTAATATATATACAGTGACTCAGATATATATGCCAGTATACATAGTGACTAATATGGTTATACATAGATATTACAATTATTTATAATTTATATTACTATATATATACATAACAATATGTCTATATATATGTGTGTATATGTGTGGTTGATGATGAAAGTAACTTTAATGGTGGTGAATGGATGAAAACAAAATAAACCCAAATGATTCATCTCATCCAGAAGCCCCCAATATTTTGAAAATATCTGAGGCTTTTTTGAAGGTGGATGTGCTATTCCATGTTGTAGCCTATTTGTGACTCACTCTTCCCTAACTTCCTAGTGCAACCTACCATTTCTCTGATAAATGCACATTCCTCCAACATTTCTCAGAGAAGGAAATGGCAACCCACTCCAGGACTCTTGCCTGGAAAATCCCATGGACGGAGGAGCCTGGTAGGCTACAGTCCATGGGTAGTAAAGAGTTGGACATGACTGAGTGGCTTCACTTTCACTTTAATTTTCAGGCATTGGAGCAGGAAATGGCAACCCACTCCATTGTTCTTTCCTGGAGAATCCCAGGGACAGAGGAGCCTGGTGAGCTGCCATCTGTGGGGTCACACAGGGTTGGAATGATTGAAGCGCCTTAGTAGCAGCAGCAGCAGCCAACATTTCTGAGAGTCCCTAGAGTTGCAGACATGTTCACATACAAGAACATGTAGCTACTATATAGGATGTAATTGTCTTCCTTTATGTGTTTAAACCACCCTCTCACAGTCCTATTTGGTGTGCAGATAGCTCTGTCATTTTCCCCTGATGCATGACTATTACTGAGACTCTTAAACTAGGGGTTGTATGTATATGTGTGCCAAATTCCTCAACATAGGGCTGTTCTCATGTTAAAGGCTAGTAGAAATCTTAATACTCATGAATCTCCTGGGAGAGGCAGTTGCTAGATAGTGTTGACATGGAAATCTCCAGCAAAGAAGAGGAAACCAAAGCCCCCCACCACCGGTGTCTTACGGGGTGTCCCATCTTACGGTCCCTGGAATGGATAGGAACGGAGATGAGAGTCAGTGCAGAGGCATCATATATTAGGATAAAGAGTGAGCTTTCTGCTGGGATTAGGGTTACTCAGTGACCCACCAGGACCAGCTCTGAAGAATTTAAGTTCCTTGTGGACTTCCCAGCTGGTCCAGCGGTTAGGACTCTTTGCAGTGCTTCTCACATCACAGCAATCCCGTACTTATAACATCTCTGGCCTTTATAGGATCTTTGGGAAGTTGTGCTCCTTCCCCAAATCTCTCAGGTCCTGATGGGTTGGCCCTTTCTGATTTTCTGAGAGCATCTCATCTCACTCTTTCTTCTCTCCCACTAAGCTCTAGCATACTATCTTCTCAGTTCTTGAACACGCAAAAATATTTCCTGTGTAAGGGCTTATTTTGTATTGTTGCTTTTGCCTAGAACACACACCTACAGATCTTCAGTGGTTGGCTCCTGTCCATCTTGCAGGTTCCTGTTCAAACAGTTATCTCTTCAATGAGGCCTTTGGTTTTTCTCCATCACATCATCATGCTTTACTTTTTTACAGTACTTATCACTATCTGTAGTTATCTTGTTCAGTTATTTATCTTTGTGTTTATCATCTGTCTCCTCCTACCAAGTAAGCACCATGAGATTAAGATCCTTCCTTGTTTTCTTATTCAGTGTTGTGCCAAAAACATTGAACGGTATCTAACATATTGTAGGTCGTTATTAAAAATTGTTGAATGAATAAATGAGTAAACTTGTTTATGCCTTTTGCTTGCCAGGCTATGAGGTCTTTAAGAATTTACCAAAATAAGTCTTACTCTACTGGATAGCACAGGGAACTCTACTCAATGCTCTGTGGTGACCTAAATGGGAAGGAAATCCAAAAATGAGTATATATGTATACATATAACTGATGTACTTTGCTGTACAGACTACACTAATACGATGTTGTAAAGAAACTATACTCCAATAAAAATTAATAAAAAAAATACGTCCTGCTCACTACTATATCTTCACACATAGAAGATGTACTTATTACGTACACATAATAAATATGTGCTGAATAAAAATGAAAGAGGATAAGTCCAGGGGCACTATTACAAACCAAAGAGGCTAAACCATTCTGAACATAGTAGTTCTGTATAGCAGCATCTGCCATCTGTGGCCATCTGAGCCTGTGTCTAGCTCTCAAAGGAACTCATCAGCGGGTAGCTGCATTCTAGATCATCTTTCTTTTACTGTCTCAAGTGTTTTCCCGAAGATACCCCAGAACATGCCCTCTGCTGTAGTAAACTGAAGGCTGAGTGGTACTGGGAGAGATCCCTGCCCTTTAGTACTCGCCTCTCGCTGACAGCTTTCACGGTGTGCACCGTGTCCCAGCGGCTGCTGGCCCTGGGATCCCGTGAGTGCCCTGAATACCCCACCAGCAGAGATTTGCTGCTTCCTGTGTTTTCTGAGGACTGGATCATCTTGTCCATGTAGCTAACTTATTTAGAGACATTTACTTCTGCAGGTGGTGCCTTCATCCCACCTGCTTTTCAAGGAAGTGCTGGGCCCGTTTCTGAGAACAGCTGGAATCCACAGCTGTACATTTCAAACCAGTCTGAAAGTCCTTTCCTCTTGGTGTGGCTGTGGCTTTATTATGGAGAAGGCAATGACACCCCACTCCAGTACTCTCGCCTGGCAAATCCCATGAACGGAGGAGCCTGGTAGGTTGCAGCCCATGGGGTCATGAAGAGTCAGACATGACTGAGCAACTTCCCTTTCACTTTTCACTTTCATGCATTGGAGGAGGAAATGGCAACCCACTCCAGTGTTCTCACCTGGAGAATCCCAGGGATGGGGGAGCCTGGTGGGCTGCTGTCTATGGGGTCACACAGAGTCGGACACGACTGAAGTGACTTAGCAGCAGCAGTCTGTCCTTTGTAACTTTTAATATGAAGGGTCAAGAACAATGCAATATGAGTGTGTGCACCTTATGTTTTATAAAGTGTTCAGTAAATGATCTTTCATCTTTTACTTATAACCTTCACTTGGACCCAGATATAAATTATGGGACTGGGTTGGGAACAGCTGTAACAGCCACAAAGCTGTACGTACTGATGATCTTTCTCCTCTGATGATTAAGCTTCCCTCCTCTGCACTTTTATGACTTCTCTCCCTGAACACTCTATAGCCCTGCTTCAGTTTGATTTGTGTCTGACTATCTCATAATTTACCCCAGATGCTTACAGTCCAAGGGCTTCCCAGCTGGCACAGTGATGAAGAGTCCATCTGCCAGTGCAGCAGAAGCCAGTTCAATCCTTGGGTTGGGAAGATCCCCTGGAGGAGGAAATGGCCCCCCACTCCAGTATTCTTGCCTGGGAAATCCCATGGACGGAGGAGCCTGGGGGGCTACAGTGCATGGGGTCACCAAGAGTTGGACACAACTGCGCATGTACACAGCATGCCCGCAGTCCAAGCAAAAGATCAAGCTCACACTCTTTCCCATAGGCTCTTCAGGCCCCGGGAAGATAGACTTGCAATTCCCAGACGTGCCCTCACAGGCCTGAGCCTGCTTCTGTTGCCCACCAGGTTTTCTACACTGCTGCAGAAGAAAATCTTCAAATCACCTTAGCAGTGACAAATCTTCCAGTCACATAAAGCCACCTCCCACATTCTTGCCAATAAAGGCAGCGAGCCAGCAGCAAGAGAAGCCACGAGGTGTCAACAAGAGCAATTTAAAGGCCACCAGAGGGAACACAGAGGGCTTCCCTGGTGGCTCAGATGGTAAAGAATCCCTGCCATTGCAGGAGATGCAGGTTCAATCCCTGGGTTGGGAAGATCCCCTGGAGGAGGAAATGGCAACCCGCTCCAGTATTCTTGTGTTAAGAATTCCATGGACAGAGGAGCCTGGTGGGCAACAGTCCACGGGTTTGCAGAGAGCCCGACACGACTGAGCAACTAACACTTTCACTTTCAGAGGGAACACAGAAGCCAGTCACTGCACAGGGCACTCTGCCAAGAGCAGGAAGGAACCCGGCTTTAAACAATGTTGCTGAAATTCTTCCATGCTACTCCTCAAACTGGGGGCACGGGTTTGTTGTTAATATATAAGTATATTGACTGGGAGGATATACATACACAGCATTAAAATAGTTGACTTGTGGCTGCCGAAGGGGGCAGGGTAGGATTGGAGTTTGAGATTGGCAGATATAAACCATTATACACGGGATGGGTAAACAACAAGGTCCTACTGTAAAGCCCAGGGAAGGACAATCAATAGCCTGTGATAAATCATAGTGGAAAAGAATATGACAAAGAATATATATATGTATAACTGAGTCATTTGCTATACAGTAAAAATTAACACAGCATTGTAAATCAACTATGCTGCTGCTGCTGCTGCTAAGTTGCTTCAGTCGTGTCCGACTCTGTGCGACCCCACAGACGGCAGCCCACCAGGCTCCCCCGTCCCTGGGATTCTCTAGGCAAGAACACTGGAGTGGGTTGCCATTTCCTTCTCCAGTGCATGAAAGTGAAAAGTGAAAGAGAAGTCACTCAGTCGTGTCCGACTCCTAGCGACCCCATGGATTGCAGCCCACCAGGCTCCTCTATCCATGGGATTTTCCAGGCAAGAGTACTGGAATGGGGGGCCACTTCAGTACAATTCTTTTTAAATGAAAAAAAGATAGTTCTATTTGAGTGAAATTGTGGTGACTTTTCTAAATAAAATGTAGCTTTTTTACTTTATTTTCACAGTGAAAAGACAATGAATAAAATTGAAGATTGCTGTTATATATCTGTGAGCCTAACTAATCTAAGATCATCAGCACAATATTCTCTTGTTCAAACCAAGAAGCATAGCTAATTCTCTTCAATTCCTGGTTCAGTTTGTGAATGTGTATGTTAAAAGTCAAAACAAAGGACTAGCAGAAGCCCAGGTCATAAATTTAAAAGTTGAGAATTATCCAACTCTACACCTCTGTCTTTTTTTCTCATGGTTTATACATATATATATGTATATATATATATATTTTTCAATTGAAGACTAGTTGCTTTACACTGTTTTGTTGGTTTCTGCCCTACAACACCATGAATCAGCCATAAATATACATTCCCCTTTCTTAGAGCCTGGAAAGAAATTAGTTGGGGCCCCACCCACGTGAGACTGAACCTTGTGTCTTGATTATCACTAAGGTTCTGGAGGGCACCTCTCCTCAGTCATTTGCTCACAGTGGTTACTGTTCAAGGGCTAGGACAGTTCCAGAAGATCTGGTGCCTTCGTCCCTGTGCCGGGCCCTGGAATCGTCAGCAGGTCTGATAGTAACTGTGCAGAAAAAACAGGCTTCTAAGAGACCTCAGAAAGCGGCCAGCTCCTCTCAGGTGCTTGCCACATCTTGCCTCTGAAGCCAGGAGACACTAAGGGACCAGCCACCTATTTAGGAGGAATAATTTCAAAAAAGCCATCAACATGAATCCTAGAAGACATTTAACTAAAACACGGGCAATTAACTTCAAAACACTGTGCCATGATAATAAGCATAATAAACCATACTGTGTCACTTTTCTGTACACCTGAAAACTAATACAATATTGCAAACCAACTATACTCCAATATAAAAATTTAAAAAAGTTAATATTATTGAAAGTGAAAATGAAAGAAACTAAACGTGAACACTTCATTTTCTCCTGTATAAATATGCAAAATATATCAATATGTCTTAAAATAAGAATAAAGACAAAATTCAACACTTAAAAGAGAGCAATATTCTGAAATCCTAAAATAATTTCTGAGGATTAAGTATAAGTCACGCAATGGCTAAAGTCTTTTCCAATTTATTTATTTATTCTATTTAAAATTATCTTCTAATTATATCCCCTATGAGAAAAAGAGTTGGACAAGCTTCAGTCCATAGAGTTGCAAAGAGTTGGACACGACTGAAGCAACTTAGTATACATGCATGGTATACTTAGTATACATGCATGGTATTCTTAGTATACATGTTATACTTAGTATAACAGAGAATGCTCAGATTATAAGAAATTCACAAACTTTTGATAATACAGCTGTTAACTCAATTTCTGGGTCACAGTTATCACCACTGAAACAAAAACATGTGATTCTCGAGAACTTCTTTGGTGGTCCTGTGGCTAAGACTCAGAGCTCCCAGTGCAGGAGGCCTGGGTCCATTTTCTGGTCAGGAAGCTAGACCCCACATGCCTCAACTGAAAGATCCTGTAGAAAGAAAGAAAGTGAGGTCGTTCAGTTGTGTCCAACTATTTGTGACCCCATGGACCTGTCTCTTATACACATCTAGATGTGTATAAGAGACAGAATTATATCCCCTATGAGAGGCTTGAATTAACTTATCTGAATACATAAAGTAGCCCAAGACTTTTGGTCAGTAAGTTAAGAAAAAACTTTAATACAGTGTTTTATTCTCATTAAACATATTTATTCTTATTTGTTCTAATATGTATTTCTATTATAGCTCTTCTTACACAATTGAATGCATATTTTTTCATTAGGAACAACGTCCTAACATTTTAATATTGTTGGTTTATATTGCAAAGCTTCGGAAGGACTTGACTCACTCAGAGCACCCAGAGGTGGCAAAGTGCTCTTCTGGGGCAAGGATAAAGTTACCCACCCACAGCCTCTTGCACAACCATGTGTCCCCACTGGTCTGATTCAAGTGCCACTTGCGCCACGGTCATCCAGAAGGGTGACAGCAGCGCCTGTCAGAGGCTCGCTCCCTTATTTACCTGGTAGGGTAAGGTTGCACGACCGGTCCTGCCACGGATGCCTCGGGCAGAAGAATGGAGGAGCAAGGGCCCTTTTCTCTAAAGAGTCAGCCTGAGAATCCTAAGTGGTGCCTTTTGCATCAGCTCTGCAGGAGAGACAGGAAGAAGAAAAAGCAGGCATTGGTTGAATGACAATGTTGGTTTTGATGACATAGGTATCTTACAGAAAATACATCATCTTGAGCTGTGTGTGGTGTTGGAGAAGACTTATGAGAGTCCCTTGGACTGCAAGGAGATCCAACCAGTCCATCCTAAAGGAAATCAGTCCTGAATATGCATTAGAAGATCTGATGTCGAAGCTGAAACTCCAATACTTTGGCCACCTGATGAGAAGAACTGACTCATTGGAAAAGATCCTGATGCTGGGAAAGATTGAAGGCAGGAGGAGAAGGGGACAACAGATGATGAGATGGTTGGATGGCATCATCAACTCGATGGACATGAGTTTGAGCAAGCTCTGGGAGTTGGTGATGGACAGGGAGGCCTGGCATGCTGCAGTCCATGGAGTCGCAAAGAGTTGGACATGGCTGAACGACTGAGCTGAATAAACTGAGCTGAACTGAATGAACTGAGCTGAACTGATTTTTAAAGATGGAAGGAGATGGACAGAGAAATAGTAATTCAAGGGGGAAATAGAACATAGTATCTTGATATTAGTGAGTGAAATTGATGACAGTTTCTCTGAAATAAGAATTTAAAAGTTTAGATATTTAATAGCTGGTAATTTAGAATTCTGAACAGTAGTCGTTTGGGAAAGAAATATATCTTATTAAATGATCACATCAATAACCTATACCAAAATGTAACAGTGGTAATAATAGCAATCAGTCCTAACTTCCTGAAGGAAATAGCAAGAGAAACAAAAGATGATCATATTTTATATTTGTAAATAATGTTACAAGTTTCCAAGGGATTTCACTGAAACAGTCTCATTTAACCCTCACACCAGTTTAAAAAATAGGCTGCACAATTTTTTTTTTCTTCATTTTCCAGGCAGAAGATTGAAGCCTAGACCAGCTTGGTGATTTGCCCTGGGTTAAAATCTAGGAAATAACAAAACTAGGACTAGAACTCTGGGCTTTTGCTTCCCAGTTTTTTTTTCTTTCTTTCTTTTTAAATTCTGAAGGTATGATCATTCCTGACTCCACAATCTCTGTCACTGAAAACAGCCATTAATTTCCAGAGTTGAGTAAAGCTTCTCCATGCCTTGGTTACCATTCACAGTACTTCTCCCTAGTGAAGGGATACTGTGTGTGGTTGTCCCTTTCTGTGCACTGTTAACATAACATGGGAATCAACCTAAACAATTCAGCTCACAGCTTTTCTTTGGGTTTGTCAAGGGCCTCAGTTCTCAGTCGTGGTTCAGCTGGCAGATGACTGAACCATCTGTACCAACCGAAAAGCATCACTTCCACCTACTCCACCCTTTGACCCAGTTTCTACCAACAGCTGGCACCACAGCAGGCAATTCCATATACTGCAGAACTTTTTGAGTTTGCTTTCAACCTGTCACCAACCCCCAATCTCTCTTTCACACACATACACACATCCCTCACCACGCACAGATGTACACACACAAGCATTCTAGGGGGAAAATTTTGTATTGCTTTTATTACTTTGTTTAAATAAATAAATTAAATGAACCATAAGTAAAAGTTTGTTATGTGGGTAAGACTGGCTTTCCAGGTGGCACTAGTGGCAAAGAACCTGCCTGCCAATGCAGGACATATAAGAGACCCAGGTTCAGTCCCTGGGTTGGGAATATCCCCTGGAGGAGGGCATGGCAACCCACTCCTGTATTCTTGCCTGGAGAATCCCTTGGACAGACGAATCTGGCGAGCTACAGTCTGTAGAGTTGCAAAGAGTTGGACAAGCTTCAGTCCATAGAGTTGCAAAGAGTTGGACACGACTGAAGCAACTTAGTATACATGCATGGTATACTTAGTATACATGCATGGTATTCTTAGTATACATGTTATACTTAGTATAACAGAGAATGCTCAGATTATAAGAAATTCACAAACTTTTGATAATACAGCTGTTAACTCAATTTCTGGGTCACAGTTATCACCACTGAAACAAAAACATGTGATTCTCGAGAACTTCTTTGGTGGTCCTGTGGCTAAGACTCAGAGCTCCCAGTGCAGGAGGCCTGGGTCCATTTTCTGGTCAGGAAGCTAGACCCCACATGCCTCAACTGAAAGATCCTGTAGAAAGAAAGAAAGTGAGGTCGTTCAGTTGTGTCCAACTATTTGTGACCCCATGGACTGTAGCCTACCAGGCTCCTCCATCCATGGGATTCTCCAGGCAAGAATACTGGACTGGGTTGCATTTCCTTCTCTAGGGGATCTTCCTGATCCAGGGATCGAATCCAGGTTGCCCGTATTGCAGGCAGACGCTTCACCCTCTGAGCCACCAGGGAAGCCTGTATGATCAACTAAAAGATCCTGCATGCTGCAACTAAGATCTGGTATAGCCAAATAAATAAATATTTTAAGAAAAAACCCACGTGATTCCAGGTTGAGGAGGAATCAGAGCTAACCAAGGTCTTTGCTTTTGTGACTCTCATTTCCTTTAACTCTTTCTTCAGTGGTCCTTTGCTTGGTACTGCCTTTTCTGAGCATTGTATTTTAAATGGGTCACCAAGTACTCAAGCCTCACCCCAACTCCTGCACTGCTTATTTGCCAGCCCTGCTTCATTTTTCTCCACAGTATCACTACCCGAAATACTATAGATTCTACTTGTTCAGTTTTTCACGTTTGCCTCTAAAATTCTCCACAACAATAGGAATAATTGCCCAATTTGTTCACCACTACATTCCTAGAACCTAGAACAGGGCCTAATGTAACAGTAGCTACTGAATATTTATCAAATGAACAAAGGAAGGTTATCATTTGGGCACTAGGTAGAAGTCATCCTTCATTTTTTTAATCTAAAATTGAAACCCCAAACTCCTGTGAAAATAGAATAAAGCCCTAAAATACTCAGGGACACACAAAAAAGAAGATAGCAGGCTGGTAAAATGGAAAGACTGTATTAGACCAGTGATTAGAAAATTTAGCTTTCATCTTATTTAAGCCACTGAAGTGAAATTGCTCAGTCGTGTCTGACTCTGTGACCACTTGGACAGTAGCCTGCACCAGACTCCTTCATCCCTGGGATTTTCTGCGGAAGAGTACTGGAGTGGGGTGCCATTTCCTTCTCCAGGGAATCTTCCCGACCCAGGGATTGAACCCAGGTCTCCTGTATTGATAGACACTTTCCTGTCTGAGCCAGCCACTGCTGCTGCTGCTGCTAAGTCGCTTCAGTCGTGTCCGACTCTGTGTGACTCCATAGACGGCAGCCCACCAGACTCCCCTGTCCCTGGGATTCTCCAGGCAAGAACACTGGAGTGGGTTGCCATTTCCTTCTCCAATGTAGGAAAGTGAAAAGTGAAAGTGAAGTCGCTCAGTCGTGTCTGACTCTTAGCAACCCATTGGACTGCAGCCTATCAGGCTCCTCTATCCATGGGATTTTCCAGGCAAGAGTACTGGAGTGGGGTGCCATGGCCTTCTTCGGAGCCAGCCACTACCCAACTGCAATTTTGGGCAAGTGAGTTTACTTATCTAATATTTGACCTCAGCCTGTTCTCTAAGAGAATGTCTTTTAAGAAAACCAAAAGCAAAGTATCAATATATGATATTTTATGAAGCTGATATTTTCCAAATCTGCAGACAGATATTGTCTGTATTTATAGTGGCAGAATTTTTTACCTGCAATATATATATATATATGTTTTATCTAATCAAAATAATGTTTGTAGATGTTGTTTGTTTCCATTTTGTAAAATCTATCAGACACTGTAGATCTACAAAATCTGAAAGAAATTAATTTTAAGTTAAAAAAGAAAGAACATGTATAGTCATCTTCATATACCTATTTTTTAGGTTCCAGCTTTCATACTCTGGGTTCTTAATCTATTAAAATACTCTGCAATTTGAAAATTGCTTTTATCATAAATCATCACTATTTAACTCCTTGTTTTAAAAAAATCTTGGTAGTAAGAGACTACATTTTGACTTTAGGATTATTCATTTATTTTATGCTTGCTCTCCACACTCTCTGGGCAGTCAAACAATTTTAGTACATATAATTATGCTTATATTTTAGAATACAGAATCCAGCAATGTTTTGTTTAATATGAATATTTTAATTTATAGGTTTGTTCCATGTAAGTTTATTAAGAATGCTTTAATTTGCAGGTTTGTTTCATATATGTAACTTAGTTAACTTAGAAATGAGAGAGAACAAGGAGATAGAAGAAATATTTTGGTTTCTGGGCTCACACCTGCAGTCTGTGAGTCCACAGGGCTCAGAGGCTGAGAGGGCCGGCTTCTCTTTACATGTGGTCTTTCACCTTAAAGGAAACTAAATGGGACCCTCCAAATGACCATAGCAGCACTCTATGAATGCTGAGCGGCAAGGCCGGCTCCAAGAGCATGAATGCCTGGGTATGGCTGGTCAACTGCGTTACCTTGGAACACACATACTCCATTAAGTATTGCTAAACTTCTAATTTTCCTCTAGCCAAACATCCAGATACAAAGATGTGGGTTCTCTTAGTGATTATTATTACTATCCTGACTTGGCAGTTAGAGATATCTGTGGCATTTCAAGGTAATTGGGCTATTTGGTGATCAAAAGCCTCAGTATACAAACACATATAGGCATCTGTTTCTGTCTTCTTCACTGATGTCCCCATGGGCCAGTGCTGACACATGGCCAAATCCAGAGGGGATTTCGAAGGGGAGCCACAAGGATCCCCAAGGGATTCGAGGGGGCATTAATATGGCAATCTACCACAAGATCATAGAAAATGTTAATGTATTATTCTCTTAAATAGTTACTAAGATGGGAGCATATTTTGTCAATTAAAAATGTCATCAATCTCAACGCATGGATTTCATTTTACATATTTAGTATTTGTATTTATTTATTTCCTTTAAGTATTTTTTTCAAAGCTTAAACTTCTTATTTTGTATTGAGGTATAGCCAATCGACTATGTTATAGTAGTTTCAGGTGAACAGGAAAGGAACTCAGCCACATATAAACATGTATCCATAATCCCCAAACCCACTCCCATCCAGGCTGACACATAACATTGAGCAGAGTTCCATGAAAGTATTTTCTTTTACTATCAATGTCATTTTGCGTCTCACTGAGTTCATAGATTTTTTAAAAAACAGCATTGCTCTTTATTTTCTCACATCATTCTGCTCCGATTTCATTGAATAATCAATTAACAATATAGTAACAAATATGGAGAGTCAAATGTGTCAGTGCTTTTAAATTTTTTGTTTGGTAAAGAAAATTAAGCATGTCAGTAGATCAAGGGAGATTAATATTTTTAAAGTATTTTTATGGATGAAGCATTTTTATTGATGAATTGGGTCCAAGAGGTCAGTTTGTAAACCTTGCTCAAACTAAAAATAACTGTTAAAATTAATAGTTTAGCATCTGTCCAGTTCAGTTCAGTCGCTCAGTCGGGTCCAACTCTTTGCGACCCCATGAATCACAGCATGCCAGGCCTCCCTGTCCATCACCAACTCCCAGAGTTCACCCAAACTCATGTGCATTGAGTCAATGATGCCATCAGCCATCTCATCCTCTGTCGTCCCCTTCTTCTCCTGCCCCCAATCCCTCCCAGCATCAGGGTCTTTTCCAATGAGTCAACTCTTCGCATGAGGTGGCCAAAGTACTGGAATTTCAGCTTTAGCAATAGTCCTTCCAATGAACACCGAGAACTGATCACCTTTAGGATAGACTGGTTGGATCTCCTTGCAGTCCAAGGGACTCTCAAGAGTCTTCTCCAACACCACAGTTCAAAAGCATCAATTCTTTGGCGTTCATCTTTCTTCACAGTCCAACTCTCACATCCACACATGACCACTGGAAAAACCATAGCCTTGACAAGACGGACCTTTGTTGGCAAAGTAATGTCTCTGCTTTTTAATATGCTATGTAGGTTGGTCATAACTTTCCTTCCAAGGAGTAAGCGTCTTTTAATTTCATGGCTGCAGTCACCATCTGCAGTGATTTTGGAGCCCAAAAAAATAAAGTCTGATACTGTTTCCACTGTTTCCCAATCTATCTCCCTTGAAGTGACGGGACCAGATGCCATGATCTTAGTTTCCTGAATGTTGAGCTTTAAGCCAACTTTTCCACTCTCCTTTTTCACTTTCATTAAGAAGCTCTTTAGTTCTTCTTCACTTTCTGCCATAAGGGTGGTGTCATCTGCATATCTGAGGTTATTGATATTTCTCCCGGCAATCTTGATTCCAGCTTGTG